>CM042253.1:47052354-47312354 GCA_023566225.1 Romanogobio albipinnatus
TGTCTCTCACACCCTCTCTGCTCTCTTAAACCTTAGATTCAGGGGTCAGATGCCCCTCAAAGAGCACAAAAATTGCATTGCGAATCAAGAGACGCCATCTGATGTCCAGAGTTTTCACTTCCTCTGGAGGACACCTTTCTGACAGACTGACATTTTCCTAATGGGACAATGAAGGAGGTGAATGAGGGTCAGACTGAATAAATGATCCTGCCCAGATCTCAGACACATCTTGCCAATCTGTCTGTCCATGATCATGAGGCCAAAGCTGACTTTACCCATCAGACCCCTGCCACAGGACCTTGACTACTAAATATCAACCAGCACAGATAAACGTTGCATATCACAACCTGAAGCATCAGTGCTAAGGTTCCATTTGTATGGCTGTGTTTGGAGTAGCATACTACCATACTACATTACACAGTATGCAAATTTGTGTAAAGTTTCATATACTATTTTTAGTCATATACATTACCATTCAAAAGTTTAGGGTCAGAAATATGTTTGATGTTTTTGAAAAAAAGTCTCTTATTGTGATATTGGAATTTAAAATAATGGTTTTCTATTTGAAAATATATGTGTGATCAGAGAACATAGTGGAGATTGTGGTCCAGTGGGTTAAACCACTGAACTGATATGCAGAAGGTTGCTGGTTCAATCCCAGCGGTCGCCACCAGTGTGTCCTTGAGCAAGGCACTTTACTCCACATTGCTCCAGGGGGATTGTCCCTGTAATAAGTGCACTGTAAGTCGCTTTGGATAAAAGCGTCTGCCAAATGCATAAATGTAAATGTAACATAAACAGAAGCTCAAACGTTCTGCGTAACACAAGAGAATGAACCTCATTGGTTCTTGAGGAAGCTCAAACGTTCTGCGTAACACAAGAGAATGAACCTCATTGGTTCTTGCAGAAGCTCAAACGTGCTGCGTAACACATGAGAATGAACCTCATTGGTTCTTGAGGAAGCTCAAACGTGCTGCGTAACACATGAGAATGAACCTCATTGGTTCTTGAGGAAGCTCAAACGTGCTGCGTAACACATGAGAATGAACCTCATTGGTTCTTGCAGAAGCTCAAACGTGCTGCGTAACACATGAGAATGAACCTCATTGGTTCTTGCAGAAGCTCAAACGTGCTGCGTAACACATGAGAATGAACCTCATTGGTTCTTGAGGAAGCTCAAACGTGCTGCGTAACACAAGAATGAACCTCATTGGTTCTTGCAGAAGCTCAAACGTGCTGCGTAACACATGAGAATGAACCTCATTGGTTCTTGAGGAAGCTCAAACGTGCTGCGTAACACGAGAATGAACCTCATTGGTTCTTGCAGAAGCTCAAACGTGATGCGTAACACGAGAATGAACCTCATTGGTTCTTGCAGAAGCTCAAACGTGCTGCGTAACACGAGAATGAACCTCATTGGTTCTTGCAGAAGCTCAAACGTGATGCGTAACACGAGAATGAACCTCATTGGTTCTTGCAGAAGCTCAAACGTGCTGCGTAACACAAGAATGAACCTCATTGGTTCTTGAGGAAGCTCAAACGTGCTGCGTAACACAAGAATGAACCTCATTGGATCTTGAGGAAGCTCAAACGTGCTGCGTAACACAAGAATGAACCTCATTGGTTCTTGAGGAAGCTCAAACGTGCTGCGTAACACGAGAATGAACCTCATTGGTTCTTGAGGAAGCTCAAACGTGCTGCGTAACACGAGAATGAACCTCATTGGTTCTTGAGGAAGCTCAAACGTGCTGCGTAACACAAGAATGAACCTCATTGGTTCTTGAGGAAGCTCAAACGTGCTGCGTAACACGAGAATGAACCTCATTGGTTCTTGAGGAAGCTCAAACGTGCTGCGTAACACGAGAATGAACCTCATTGGTTCTTGAGGAAGCTCAAAAGTGCTGCGTAACACAAGAGAATGAACCTCATTGGTTCTTGAGGAAGCTCAAACGTGCTGCGTAACACAAGAATGAACCTCATTGGATCTTGAGGAAGCTCAAACGTGCTGCGTAACACAAGAATAAATGTTAGTAGGTTGGGAAGCTGAAGTGTCAGTATCTTCCCCAACACTGGTAATAATGCAGAACAAGTCGATGCATACAAACTTTTGATGAGTATGTACTTTTTTAAAACTTTTTTCTATGCATATATCACTGCCTTGGTGTTGTCTGGCCTGGTGATTAAAGGATTGAAATCACAAGCACTTACATTTAATACAAGAGCACAACGGCACAATCAAAGTGTGGGTGTGAATCAATCTCTGAGTGATTCTCTACAAAACACCTCTTCATGGTGGTCTTTTCATGATAGAGTTCCTTCCCACACACGGGTGATAAAGAAGGAATGATCCGGATGTTGTCCTCGTGGCACCTCTGGAGCTTCCTCCATCTCACCTCCCCTCCATAACCTCTGTCTCTTTGCCAACGTAGGCCCAAGGACATTTCTGTGACACGAGTTCTGATAGGCTTTATTTCAGTTCGACCTTGATCTTTCGTAATGGCCTATCGGGTTCTCTGTATATTAATAAAACCGCATTATTTCTCAAAAATCCCTCTCGTCAAATTCACCAGCCATCTTTGGCTTCTTTGATATGCAGGCTGCAGTATTTTGGTACATTGGATTTTCAGAAGGGTTTCACAGGAGGATTCAGGGAGGAAAGGGAAGGGGGAACGGGAACAGGAGATGCATCCGATCCACTCAAGTCTTTGCATAAATTAGCAAGAACGCTGGGAATTGTGTTTATTTATTTATTTTCCTCCCTTACCAGGTTTAATTAAGGTTCAAGCAATGTCTTTGGGATATTTGTCAGATGGAACACGAGCCCACCCTCCCGCTCTCTAACTGTTTCCAAATCCGGTCCATCTACTGGGATGCCTATTTGTGAACTCTTTCTACTGTCTTGTATCTCACGTCAGATTGCAGCAAACCAGAGCGGGGAGGAGAAGGTGTGGATAAAACGCAAGTCTTATCTTTTCACATATTAGCGTTAGGCAAAAAACTGAATCTCACACGACGAGCTTCACAGGGAGAATGATTGTGTCTCATTATGTTCACAGACACGTGGCGTGCTGTACAGCACGATGCCTCCTAAATATTTCTTTTTAGCAGGAAAGGGGCTGATCAAGAAGATTTTTCACAAATGTCATCAAAGCAGCAGGGGAAAAAACAACTGAGGAATATGTTTTCATTGTTCAGTCGGACTATTTTTAGATGCGTTCTGCAGTAATATGAGTTAGTAGTATCGCTGGCACTTTGGATGAAAAGGCAAATATCATTATCAGCGCGCATGTAACGTCTCCTGGCAAACAAGCCACAAAATAAAGAGGTAAATAGGGAAATTAACAGCGTGTTTAATTGCTTTAAACAAGTAACACTTCATCTTCCTCAATTAAGGATTCTTGGCCCATGTTATTATCGGCTATTTCGTGTAATCAGCACTGATTATTAGCGCATGCTTGATGATGGGGGAAATGGGCCGTGATTCAGGAAGCATCACTGGTCGTAGAGTCTGATCTGATTATCGTGCCCAACACCCACCAACCCCGTGGACTCTATTTAGACGAGTACTCACACAGGGCAGGCCATCGGGGAGGCCTTGCCATTTTTATTATTCAAATGCTGCTGAAACGCATCCCAATGTTGTGGAATGAATAAAATATCCCTGGACGATTTTCCGCTGGGTATTCGCTTAACATTTCCACTCCAGCGGTCGGTCCTCTTATTATGGAACACTAAACATCAGTCAGCCCTCTGATAGGCTGCTTTCTGCATGTCCATTTGTCTACTTAAGCCATCCCATTCCCTGTCGCCGTTAAAACAATTTCCTCTCTGATATACCAGAATAAGTATTGATTGAGGGTTTGCATTACCGGAGGTTTGGGCCGTGCATTGATCCCCCTTTGCTGCAGGACATTTTTATCATAGCTGATCACTTCAGCTTATAGAACAACTAGTTTGAAATACGCCAAGATGTTTCTGTTAGGACATTTTTAAAGACGCTCACTTTTTTAGGCTGCATAACTGACCTTTTATGCTCTTATATATTAACACATGTAAAATATGTTGATTTATATGGTGCATAGAATTATGTCATTATGTCCCTCACAATTTTTGTGCAATATTACGCATGCTATATGATGCTGAAAATTCAACTTTGCATCAAATAATTGCAACTTTGGTAAACATAAGAATTCTTTTCTTTTTTGTTTTTTACTCTTATTGACCAAAAGGGTAGTGTATATAAATATATATTATTTATGCATGTTTTATAGTTCATCATTCATATATATATATATATATATATATATATATATATATATATATATATATATATATATATATATATATATATATATATATATATATATATATATATATATATATATATATATATATATATATATATATATATATACACACACACACACCCTCTACAAGTTTCCAGATGAAATAAGCCAATTTGATAATTAATAATCTTTACAACGGATCTGTTCTGTTTGCCCACAGTACAGAAAAATGTACAGCAGCTGCAAAAAAACGTATCTTGCATTGGCGATCAAAATTATTTGTGGCTGAACATTATCTCACCTTATTAATATTCATGAGCCATGCTGATAAAGTTTAGAATATATACGATTTATAATATATGCTATAACCTTTACCGGTCGTTTTTTGTACAAATCTGATCCATGCATTAGTTGACCTGCAAACTCCAGGACCAGCAGCAGTGAAGTAAACATGATCAATACTTCTCAATGTGCATTAGGATATGCAATATTTATCAAAACAGTTAAAAAATGATACCTGATGAAACCTAAAGCATTGCCAATTCTCAATGTCAAGTCAGCATGGTAGCTCTTCAAGGCCTTACAACTTGGTCTCTTCGTGAGACACAAATTTATGACTCCTACCAAAATGAGTGCTTGGTGCATTCATATGTATAAGATTATGTGAAACAACCATCCTGGAAGGTTGTGCTCATGCTTTTACAATTCCAGTGATTTCGGTTTAGAAGAGCGGAGCGCTATAGGGTGGTTGGCGCACGTGCGCTGGACACAAAGATGACAGAAAAGTGTTGGAAAACGCAATAAAAGAGGCCATATTATGCCCATACTATCATTTTGATGTTTGGGGTGTACTAGAATAGGTTCATGCTTGAATGTTTAGTTCCTGTTTCTATGAAGCCACTTCTTCTGAAAAGAGCAATGCGCTCTTGGTCGATTGGACCAGTGTGTTGTGATTGGTCAACCGCTTCGAGCGTGTTTCTGAAATGTCACGCCCCTTACCATAACCACGAGTTTAAACACACTACTAACGCAACTCAACTCAACTTTATTTTATTTTATGTATGTCTTGGGTGGGAATTACTTAAATGAGGAATATTTTGACGAAAGCTCCTGGAAGAAAACTTAAGACTACGATCAAGACGTTTCAGAGAGTTACTGATATAGAGAATGACTCCCTTTGGTGTGACTTTGTGCTTTGTAACTTTGCAGACATTTTTCATTCTCAAACAGCAACATTACACACTAACGAAAATTAAAAATGTAAAAAAGCATAATAATTGGTAATGTTTAATTATATTATGTTCAATGTATTTCTTTGAACTGTGATAATTGTGTTTTGATCCCATCTGATACCTCTCTTCTCCAAAAATTTCCTGTCATATATCTAATTTATAAATGCCAAAAAAGCCTGAGTGGCAAAGCAAGGACTATCCACGAGTAGGACAAACACAGTGTTGTGCAATGTGCGTCATTACCTTGCTGGTATGTCGATATTGGAGATGGCGTAAAAGTACTTGAGAAGGTTGTCTCTTTGTACGTATGTTCCTCCGAGCGCCGGTCTCAGCAGCCGAAGCCGCAGGTTGGTGAAGGTGAAAAAGTCTCGGAGGCCTTTCATACTCTCCATCCGTGTGTATAAGTTGTCCATGTTTTGCAGTTTTGTCCCAGCAAATATGGCGAAGCGTTCCCGGACCTCAAACCGCACGTTCTTCTCATTCTTGGAACCGACCCAACGAGAGTATTGCTCGGTACATATGACTCTGGTCACATTAGTGGCCGACAGATCCTGCACTCTCTTTGGCGTCATCTCGAAGGCTTCTAAGCAGTCATCAGCGTAGTATTGGTAAGGCTGCCAGGTCCGCCCATAGTTCAGAGACTTGTCCAGCACCATTTTTGTGGGCCGCCCGTACTCAAAGGTTATCTGGATGTCATCTGTTAACTCAAGGCTTTTGTTCCAGGATAAGGATATGTTGGCCTCAAGAGGTGCAGGATATCGACCCCATGTTACAGTCTGCCAATATGTAATGAGTTCAGTTCGCTCACGATCTTGCATCAGCACTGGAGGATGGGCGAGTTCTTTGGTGGAGGCATCGCATTCGTCACTACACAGGTATGGGTTTTCCTACAGACAAAGATGAAAAATAGATCAAATAAACAGTGGTACAAAATTAAGGGAGGATAACATTTAAATGTATATACATATTAGGGATGCACCTATATGAAAATGTTGGCCGATACGACAACCAATAATTCTTTATATTTCAAATAACCAATATATTGGCCAATAAATTGAGCCTGATTACAAAAACGAAAGTCTCACCATTAAAAGACACAATTGTAATGTTTTTTTATTATAATTTTATGTAGCCTATATAACAGAATTGAGCTGCACGTTGCACAAAGTATAAATTAAATAAATTATGTTTTATAAACAAGGTTCGGGAGAAGCACTTTCAGATAATTGACACGGGTGGAGAGCACTCAGCTAATCAACAATAGAGGTATATATACACGCAGCAGTCCTACCTCCGTTTGTTGACAGTTATCAGCAAGGACGGCATTTTCGGCAGCTCCCCACTCACACTGTCTGCATGGCTGCACGCGCCGCATTTCGAGGCAATTGTACAGTACAGAGTCTTTACTTACAAATGTATAAGCTACCTTAAAAACCCCTTTTGGCCGCTTCCATCAGCATTCACGGTAAAATAACTTTTGCTTTTCCGAGATTTAATTGTATCTTTGCCACGATCAACAATCGATTCTGTCTTCTAGCAATTCTAATCGATTCACAAACTTCAATAATCGATGTTCTAAAGGATATTAATAACGTGCTTTTCGAAACCATGACGACAGACTCAGTGGCGAGAGCAGCGCTCGGACAGTGTAAAGAGTGCAGTCTTAAGATAATGTATTGTTACCGGCAGACATCAAGCTTTTCTTGCGATCGTGCTGTCTCTACGTGTCTACATAGCCTACTAATACAGACAGGTGCACACTCGAGAAGTGTTTCATTACGGACGCACGCGGTTGCCTTGATGATGAACGATAAATACACTTGCGAGTGAACGCATCGTGAGAACAAATCACTAAAATGATGGCACTGCAACAGTGCATATTACGCCAAACAATCAGCCACTAGTTGGAACCAGCTGATAATCATCTGCCTTTGATTCAATACTTCTCAACTTGACATTCACATAAGCTCGATCACATGGCTCGACACAGTGCGATCATACTTGCTTTTGCGACTATAAATAGATGTGCAAACCGTACAACATATTTTGGAACACCCGTTTCTTGAATATAACATCAATACCCTACACAGTATACACTCCCCTAAAGGATTATTAGGAACACCTGTTCAATTTCTCATTAATGCAATTATCTAATCAACCAATCACATGGCAGTTGCTTCAATGCATTTAGGGGTGTGGTCCTGGTCAAGACAATCTCCTGAACTCCAAACTGAATGTCAGAATGGGAAAGAAAGGGGATTTAAGCAATTTTGAGTGTGGCATGGTTGTTGGTGCCAGACGGGCCAGTCTGAGTATTTTACAATCTGCTCATTTACTGGGATTTTCACGCACAACCATTTCTAGAGTTTACAAAGAATGGTGTGAAAAGGGAAAAACATCCAGTATGCGGCAGTCCTGTGGGCGAAAATGCCTTGTTGATGCTAGAGGTCAGAGGAGAATGGGCCGACTGATTCAAGCTGATAGAAGAGCAACTTTGACTGAAATAACCACTCGTTACAACCGAGGTATGCAGCAAAGCATTTGTGAAGCCGCAACACGCACAACCTTGAGGCGGATGGGCTACAACAGCAGAAGACCTCACCCGGTACCACTCATCTCCACTACAAGTAGGAAAAAGAGGCTACAATTTGCACAAGCTCACCAAAATTGGACAGTTGAAGACTGGAAAAATGTTGCCTGGTCTGATGAGTCTCGATTTCTGTTGAGACATTCAGATGGTAGAGTCAGAATTTGGCGTAAACAGAATGAGAACATGGATCCATCATGCCTTGTTACCACTGTGCAGGCTGGTGGTGGTGGTGTAAAGGTGTGGGGGATGTTTTCTTGGCACACTTTAGGCCCCTTAGTGCCAATTGGGCATCGTTTAAATGCCACGGCCTACCTGAGCATTGTTTCTGACCATGTCCATCCCTTTATGACCACCATGTACCCATCCTCTGATGGCTACTTCCAGCAGGATAATGCACCATGTCACAAAGCTCGAATCATTTCAAATTGGTTTCTTGAACATGACAATGAGTTCACTGTACTAAAATGGCCCCCACAGTCACCAGATCTCAACCCAATAGAGCATCTTTGGGATGCGGTGGAACGGGAGCTTCGTGCCCTGGATGTGCATCCCACAAATCTCCATCAACTGCAAGATGCTATCCTATCAATATGGGCCAACATTTCTAAAGAATGCTTTCAGCACCTTGTTGAATCAATGCCACGTAGAATTAAGGCAGTTCTGAAGGCGAAAGGGGATCAAACAAAGTATTAGTATGGTGTTCCTAATAATCCTTTAGGTGAGTGTATAAGGCTATATTGTATAACAAGTATATCAATGATCATTGTAAGCAACTTTAAAAATTTTTGGGGAAAAAAAACATATCACGAGACTGCAAAACTTCAAAGGCTATGAATTTATTAAATAAATGTGAGCTCTAATGCTTCAAAATATGAATGTGGTGCTGATGTGCATTCTATGGGCTTGCAAACAATGCTTTAAAATGCCTCAGTTCAGAGCAGACTCGAAGTCAATGAATAGTGAACATTCATGCCAAGCAAATTCTTATGAACATGACAACGTTTTCTTTACGGTGAATATATATTGTTATATGTTGTATACAGTTGTAAGGCTGTATATTTGATCTCCTCCTGAATTGAATGAGCATCATGAAAAAGTCATAGCAAATTCAAAATGGAGTCCTATAATTTTCTCCAGTGCCACAGCAGTGCTTTTCCTTCTGTTCCCACAGGAGCTCCTTTTCTCTGGCTATTTTCTCCATCTCCACAGCAGTGCTGTTCCTTCTGCTCCCACAGGAGCTCAGTTTCTCTGGTCATTTCTCCGCTACTACAGCAATGCTTTGCCTTCTGCTCCAACAGGAGCTCAGTTTCTCTGGCTAATTTTCTCCACTGCAACAGCAGTGCTTTTCCTTCTGCTCCCACAGGAGCTCAGTTTCTCTGGCTAATTTTCTCCACTGCAACAGCAGTGCTTTTCCTTCTGCTCCCACAGGAGCTCAGTTTCTCTGGCTAATTTTCTCCACTGCAACAGCAATGCTTTTTCTTCTGCTCCCACAGGAGTTCAGTTTCTCTGGCTAAGTTTCTCCACTGCAACAGCAATGTTTTTTCTTCTGCTCCCACAGGAACTCAGTTTCTCTGGCTAATTTTCTCCACTACTACAGCAGTGCTGTTCCCTCTGCTCCTACTGGAGCTCAGTTTCTCTGGCTAATTTTCTCCACTACCACAGCAGTGATGTTCCCTCTGCTCCCACATGAGATCAGTTTCTCCGGCTAATTTTCTCCACTGCCAGAGCAGTGCTTTTCCTTCTGCTTCCACAGGAGCTCAGTTTCTCTGGCTTATTTTCTACACTGCCAAACAGTGATGTTCTCTCCCAGAAACCAATCAATCCTACGTGACCGCCTGGAGATGTTTAAAGCATTTCACTTCTCTTATAAACCAAATGGAACTAGTTCCCTGATTTTTCTCTCCTTTCAAACACCTCGTTCATTTCTCATCTTAATACCATCAAAGGCCTCCAAGTCGGGTCCATCAAAGGTTACCTGAGCGGCATTCAGTTTTTTCCACAACCTAATGTATGGCGCTTCCTCTCCCAAGATAAATAATTCTCAAACCTCCCTCTTGATCAAAGGGATCTAAAGATCCCAGCCCATCCGTCCCGACACCAGACAACCTATAATGCTAGACATCCTCACCAAATGTATTCATACCCTCCGCACAGGGTATCAGCCCCTCAATACCGCCCGAACACTCAACGCCATGTTTGTCCTGGCCTTTTTTGGCTTCCTTAGATGTTCCGAACTCGCCATAACATCAAAATTTGACCCAAAAAAATCCACCCCACCATCTCAGATCTATCAGTAATAGATGGGGAAACTATCTCTTATCTGATCAAGCAAAGTAAGACTGATCAAACCAAAAAGGGTGATTTCATCTACATCTTTAACTCGCATCACCGATCCAACCATACCAGTCAGTTCTGGCATATCTTCAATGGAGAAGTTCTCAAACTCAATCTCCCCTGGAACCCCTGTTCAAGGATGAATCCAACAAACCCGTGACACGCTTTTGGTTCCAGAAACACCTCAAATCCGTTCTCCAACAGTCAGGCATCCCAGCAAAGAATTTCTCAAGCCACTCCTTCCGCATCAGGCTGCAACAGCAGCTCAAAAAGGCCTCTCCCAACAGCAGATCCAAGCCCTCGGAGATGGTTCTCAGATACTTTCCAAAGCTACATCAGGACCAACCGTTCCATATCAAAGAAGCCCACCAAACCCTCATCAATTAAAACCCTTCAGGCCATCCACCGGGAGTTTCTTTTCTCCATCCAGCGAGTATTTGGTCTCCCAGCGGACACCGCAAGAAATCACTCAATCAAACACTAAAAAAATTAACATATATCGTGCAATCCTAATATATATGGTTTGTTGCATGTTGTTATAGCTATACACACTACCACCCAAAAGTTCCCCAAAGAAAAATCACGGTTTCCACAAATATTAAGCATCACAACTGTTTTCAGCATTGATAATAATAAGAAAGGCTTCTTGAGCAGCAAATCAGAATATCAGAATGATTTCTAAAGGATCATGTGACACTGAAGACTGGAGTAATGATGCTAAAAAAAATTATCAATCCGAATCCACTTTTGCTAGTTTAACAATGAAAAAACGGTCAGTGTGCCAGACGCATGGTCCAAAAGGGTTGTACCTAGTCTCTTAATGAGTCATGGGTGTGTTTTGGGGGCGTAACGTGCAATAAACCAATCAGAGTCTAATCTCCCATTCCCTTTAAAAGCCAGTTGAAAATCAAAATAGCAACAGAATTTTCTGTTATTTGTGAGAAAACGCTTCACGCCAAACACAGAATTTTCTGTGTTTTCACTGTTATATGCTAGGGGGCGCTATTACGCATATTCTGAATGAGTACAGAATCTCCTGATCAAAACACAAGCGAAGCAGACACACAAAAAACAAGCGATCGTATGCAAGCAGATGCATATGACAAATAACGTGATCATCAATATTAAACATCATATAAATCAAAACTGCCTAATGTTACTGAATGAAATGTTGACCCAGGACGAGCTATAGGACTGTGCAAGCATTAGGGGTGTTGATGGACTCGATCTACTCCATCTGTGTCTGATCATTGTTCTGAATGTAGTCTTTGATATTCTAAACTTTTTGTTCAAAATGTTGCTTTTTTTTTATTCAACTTACCCATATTTAAGTGTTGATTAAAAAAAGAATGCATGAATAAAACTTGTTTTTGTTTAAAAACAGAGGGTCGGCTCTTTCTTTTGATATATGGCATGCTCAGATATTCATTTAACAAAATATTCTAAGGGCCATTTTTTTTTTGTTGGAAAATGTTCAAAAAACCTGCCGGTGCTGGCAACTTTTTTTTAAAACGCTGGCGGGGAAAGAGTCAAGTAGTTATTTTAAATTGTAATATTTCACAATATTACTGTTTATACTGTATTTTTGATCAAATAATTGCAGCTTTGGTAAACATGAGAGAAGAAAATCGTATTGACCAAAACGATAGTGTATATAAATAATATATATTATTTATGTACAAAAATATATATAATCATTCATTTTTAAAAAGGTCTTTGCATGTTTTATGGCTCATCATATATATATATATATATATATATACACCCCTTTCCAAGTTCCCAGATGAAATGAGCTAATTAAATAATATAATTGAATAACTGATGATCTTTACAACGGAAGTGAAATTGACTGAACAATGCCACGGTTTTCTTTTAGAGCTGCTGTACAGCTGAAATGAATTGTGTTCGCATCATTAAGTCATTTCCTTGTTATCACTGTAAAGCTGCTTTGAAACAATCTGTGTTGTATAAAGAGTTATATAAGGAAAGGTGACTTGACTTGACTTCCCATCGCTACTGTAATTTCAGGGTTTGAACCTTTGCCCTAGTGACACACCAGGTGTACAGATTAAACTACAGACTGCCATCTGGTCACGCTTGAACCCTTAATTCCCTTGTAAGTAAGCAACAACCATCCCACACAACAAACATTTGAGGAGTTAAAAGTCTCAGCGCACAGTGCAGCCTCTAAAACTGACAGATCGATGTCCAGGGATAGTTATTGTTTTACAGCCGGCACACTTGAACGGTTCTCGGGCCAAGTGTCTTCATGGACCATTAGCTTCCATTAAGAAATAATTCAGACTACCTGTCCCAACCATCTGGAGTACCTTACCACTTTGATCCATAACCAGGAAGCACCTTAGCCTAACTCACCCCTCCAACTCAATCCTGCCGTCTTTCTCTGTATCATACAAATCCAGTCCAACTGCTGCGCCAGGTGGTTCTTAGACTAAACCTCCAGCTTTCCTCGCAGGAGTCACTTCACGTCTAAAGAGGAATGTTTGCCCACTGCTTGGCAGCAGCAAGAACCTGTGTCAGTAAATGTCTTGTAGACGTGGTTGTGTTGGCTAATGTCACTGAAGAATGCACAGAAGAACTTGGAGACAATGACTAATGATTACTTAAAGTGAAGTGAGTAATGTATGCATCATCAGAACAATTACACAATTTAATAAGAAAAAGAAGACAAGCACATTTGTGAAAATATATGAATATATTCCGTGGACAAGGTTATAATTGGATCCAGGACTCCAAATTAAAACCTCCATCTAGTTTGATCAGTTTTTAATAGATATCATATATGTAAATGCATTGCTATGGAATTTACTACTAATTAAATAATATTATAATATTATTATTTCATTTAAATGTGTATTTAATATTTAATTTAAATAACTTCTGATGTCAAAGCTGTTTGTGATGGCTTTTGGTGTTACAATATTGTATTAATAAATATCATAAATGCAAATGTTTTGCTGTGAAATGTACTAATATTTCATAATTTTCATTATTACTTTTTCAATGAAATACTATTTATTTATTTATTTATATAACTTCTGATTTTCTGAATTACTTTTGATGTTATTATTAATAAATATGTAAATGGATGCTATGAAAATGACTAATTTTTAATTATTCAATTAAATTATATTTATTTATTTAACTTCTAATATCAAAGCTGTTTGTGATGGCTGAATTACTTTTAATATTAAACAATTTTTATGAATAAATACTGTTTTTTTTTTTTTTACTAATATTTAATTATAAATGATTCAATTAAATAATATTTATTTTAATTCACTTCTGATATCAAAGCTGTATGCGTTGGCTGAATTTTGATATTACAATATTTTTATT
Source organism: Romanogobio albipinnatus (assembly GCA_023566225.1). Lineage (NCBI taxonomy): Eukaryota > Metazoa > Chordata > Actinopteri > Cypriniformes > Gobionidae > Romanogobio > Romanogobio albipinnatus. The sequence goes on from CM042253.1 coordinate 47,066,157, forward strand.
AATACACATATGTAAATTGATTGCTATGAATTAAATGATTAAATCAATTATATATTAAATACTAACTTTTAATTATTCAATTAAATAATATTTAATTTAAATATCTTTAAATAACTTCTTATATCAAGGCTGAATTACTTTTGATGTTAAAATATGTTTTTGTGGACAGGTTATCCAGTACAAGCACCATCATCCAGAAACAGAGGTGGACCCTGCAGTGACCTTTTCCTGGATCTGACTTCCCATGTACAGTATTAGTATTAGGCACCACAGCAAACTATCTATGCTTAAATGTTGCTAATGTAGACGCTACAATTGTCACAGAATCTGATAACAGCCTTTAGCTGAGTGTGACACATCACACACCTTTCAATGGGAAATCCTGACCTGTCTGTATGAGTCCAGCTGTATTACACGTTTAATATATGGTTCAACATCGCCTAGGAGAACCCACATTGCACAAGGATCTGTTTATAGGGGCTGACCGAGAAAAAAAGATGGATTTGTGTTCTTAAAATAAACAGGATGAATCAGGAGATTTTGTTAACAAAAATGGCGCTTGAATAGAAAATGTTACAATGTTTCATAAGAGCATTCACTTCGTGCTATTGTGAAGTGTTCTGACCACGGTTAACAAGCTGTGAAGAGCAGATACTACGCTTGTGGAGACCGGACCGTTAGTGTTGTACCTGGAGAGGTGGCCCTCTTTTTTCTGCGGCGTGAGTTAATTACAGTGAAGGCAGCTCCCTCCGGACATCCAGTCATATAACAGCTGGCGCTGAACAGCTTCAGAGGGATACAGTCGCCTAATTATACCAGCCAGAAAGTGACTTGCACAAGAGTTTCAACTGTCCCAGAGAGTGCCAGAACAGGGCTTTAATATGCAAATATATTATCAAACCATTTTTAGCTTATTTAGTCAACGTAGCAATGTTTCTGAAGTTTAATGGATTTGGAATGCCACTCGAATGCATTTTAGATACTGAATCTGAGTGCGATTTCACCCTCATGACCAGATTTTTCTACTTTTATTTTTCCAATAAAATCCAAATAAAACGTATCCAAATAAAAAGTAAAAAATGTCAGGTATCAGTTTGACTGTGTTTGAAGTATTTTCCACAGTTTCATCAAAATTCAATATGCACAGAACGCCGCTTGCATCTGTCTTTTGCGGGACGCATTGCAAGTGAAAGCGAGCTGCTCGCAAAAGCAAATTATTCAGAGACAAGCAGCTTTTAGAAATGCGTTACACTCTATAAGTGTGACTGAGCGTGTGCAAAGATGCAAATTTTATCAATAGTGTGAGTTAAAGGGATAGTTCACCCAAAAACGAAAATCGATGTCTTAAGATACAAAACGATCGATTTCTGAGAGAAACCGAACGGTATTTATGCTATTATTTCACCTCATATCAGATGAATGTCATCAGCTCTCCAGACCGCCATAACTTCCTGCGAGTAAGGTCAAAATACCAGCGCGATCTTAGAAATATATAGGTAGATTCCTCATTCGACCAATCCGCACAGGCACTAATGAGGCATCCATGTATATATCAGTGACTGCGCCGGTATTTTGACCTTATTCGCAGGAAGTTATGGCGGTCTGGAGAGCTGATGACATTCGTCTGATAATAGGTGAAATAATAGCATAAATACTGCTCAGTTTCTCGCAGAAACCAATCGTTTCGTGTCTTAAGACATCAATGTGTCATCACGAGCCGCAGGGTTTAATTTGAAGTTGTCTGTGCTTGTTTTTTTTTACTCTAATAGAATTGGACCCCATTCACATGCATCATACGACTGACAGATGGCAACGGTTGGAGTTAAAATTTGTGTTCTACTGAAGAAACAAAGACGCCTACATCTTGGATGCCTTGGGGTTAAGCAGAAAAACATCAAATTTCCACTTTTGGGTGAACTATCCCTTTAAGACAGTATGCTTTTATATCAACTGCAAAACATATCGGCATTCACATAACCCACATTTTCAAGCCTTAAAACTCCAGTGAACCAAAGACAGTCTAAACGCGGTTTGAAATCGATGGCGTTTCTTACATCACAAACTACCTTGTAACCAATCACATCAAACGTGCGGGCGGGCTTTAGCATATAATTTACTATTCTGCAAAACAGGGGAGTCTCAAGAGAAGCCAGGTTATCAGATTATTTTATCTAACCGTCTGTTTATCTAACTAGTGTGTCAGCTTTTATTTTGTATTAAACCACATAGCTTGTCGTTAATTCATTAAGATATGCTGCAATTTGACATTTGAACGTGGATTTGTATTATTTTACATGTATACACAGATGTTTAATGGAAGGTTAGGTCATGAATATTTGCCGAAAAGTCATGGAAATATATTGGTAGAAATGTGTACGAACCTTGTTCGCTCATTGTATGTATGTGTGCACCTATTATTGTATTTTTACCAGCTGAAAACTCACAAAGAGCTAATGTGTCTAAAATGTGCAGGAGGAGTCAAAACAGCACCAGGGATTCCTGTTACACACACAAACAAGGATCTGCAGCAAGGAGAGGCGGTTCCGTTGCCTGTACCAAACTATAATAGACAACATAGCTCCTAAGACGAGAAGAACCAGGTATGCTTGAGCATTTTTATGGTTGTATCTTGTGACGTCACATCCTGTTTCTTTGGTCTGTGTTGTGTTCATATTTCAGTAGAACGGCACCAGAGCTCATTTGGAAGCAAACTGGAACCCCCAGAAAATGTGGGTCTCGTCTGCTTGCTTGGTGCACACCAGAGTTTGGATGGCAGCGTTCACACTTGGCATGTTTGGTAAAAACGAACCCTGGTGTGATTGCTCCATTAATGCAGTTCATTTGAACAAGTGTGAACACTGCCATCCGAACCCTGGTGCGCACCAAACAAAAGATGGGTCTCGGTCCACTTCCAAAATTAACTCTGGTGTGGTCCGATTGATATATGAACGCAACACGGACCAAAGACATGTAAACAAACCAAAAACAGGACATGATGCAACCCTAAAAAGGACAGAATGCTCACGCATACCTGTTTTTTCTCGTCATAATCACGATGTTGCCCATCACAGTTCGGTACAGGCATCAGAAACGCGTCTCCTCACAGCAGATCTTGGTTTGTGTGTGTGACATTTTATAAGCTCTTCACAAGTTCTCAGCTGGTCAAAATACCATCATATGTAGGCTACACACATACAGCGAGTGTGTGAGCCATGGTCCTCAGTCGGAAAAGGTTGGCTTGCCCACTTCAGGTTGGTGGAGAGTTCCTGCCCCAAGTGGAGGAGTTCAAGTATCTAGGGGTCTTGTTCACGAGTGAGGGGAGGATGGAACGGGAGATTGACAGACGGATCTGTGCAGCTTCTGCAGTAATGCGGTCGATGTACCGGTCTGTCGTGGTGAAGAAAGAGCTAAGCCGTAAGGCGAAGCTCTCGATTTACCGGTCAATCTACGTTCCTACTCTCACCTATGGTCATGAGCTTTGGGTCATGACCGAAAGGACAAGATCCCGGATACAGGCGGCCGAAATGAGCTTTCTCCGCAGGGTGGCTGGGCGCTCCCTTAGAGATAGGGTGAGAAGCTCAGTCACTCGGGAGGAACTCGGAGTAGAGCCGCTGCTCCTCCACATAGAGAGGGGACAGCTGAGGTGGCTCGGGCATCTGTTCCGGATGCCTCCTGAACGCCTTCCCGGGAAGGTGTTTCGGGCATGTCCAACCGGGAGGAGGCCCTGGGGAAGACCAAGGACACGCTGGAGGGACTATGTCTCCCGGCTGGCCTTGGAACGCCTCGGTGTCCCCCCGGAAGAGCTAGAGGAAGTGTCTAGGGAGAGGGAAGTCTGGGCATCTCTGCTTAGACTGCTGCCCCCGCGATCCGGCCCCGGATAAAGCGGAAGAAGATGGATGGACACAGCATTGTTTTAGCCTGGCTCCGCCCTCCTACGTACTTCTGCTCGATTTTCATTTTCCTTCAGTACTCTGTCTGGGATTGCGGTATATTCTCTGGCTTTCTCTGGCCAAATTTGAACCGGTCCAACCAGCGAACAGAGGGAGTGGCTGAGAACGATGACGTTGATGTCGTGCGCTAGTTTGAGATGACATGCGTCACGACCAAACGTTAGGATTGGTTATGGCAGATCTAGAGTGGCTCTTGGCAGATCCAATAGTTTTAAACTTCAACAGAGTTCCCGCCTTCAAGGAAGTTAACGCTTGTCCATGGAGAGTGGCCAGACACTCTGTACAAATGAAATGTACGAGAGTCTGGTAGGACCAGGCTAACATTGTTTTGGATGTTCAGTAAATTCCGTCGAGAAATATATGCCATAAAATCAGGTTGTGAACATATCCCTATGCCTTTAGGTTCGGTACCTTTAAGTTTGACGTTAAAAATGACAATGTGAACGCTAAGCGGACCAGGACTAAATGTTTTTGTTTAGTCCGGACCAAACAAACCAAGTGAACCGAACTACAAGTGTGAGCACACCCTTATTCAAATGAAGTCCACTAACACCAGAGTTTGTTTTAATCGAACCAAACCTGCCAAGTGTGAACAGACCTTGAGAGAAATTTATTTTAATAGTTTTTTTTGATGCAGTCAAAAAGGTTTTTTTTTTGTGTGTGAAAACCAATACAAATATGCGCATGCTGTTTTTGAAAGAATTTAGCAATGATATACGAGGAATGCAAATTACTACATGGTGATTTGAAGAATCCCCAAGACCTGAGGCGGCATGAAAACAGGCAGATGGGGGATTATTGCTTGTGGACACATGGGGACAAACTCAGTCCCCTTTGGGAGTACAGGAAGGGGGAGGATGCGCTTTGGATTCATGGAAAATTCATGAGAAATGGCAAAAACTAACCAGCTACTTTTCTATTTTTCTGTGACAAATAGAAAATGCATTGTCTAACCGTAGGAGTGATGTTTTCCAGACGTGGTTCGAGAAAAAATCTGGACCGAATGTTTCTATTTTCCCATGGTGCATTGCGAGAATGTGCAGTTACTCCACCTGCTATATTTAGTCCTGGCTGTTAATGTGTCTTTGTAAAACAGGCCAATAGGATTATTCCTCATATGGCTGTACGACTGAAGACTGAGAGTGGTTTCATTCAAATATTATGTGTGAGGATGATACACGACAATGGAGGCTTTGAACGAGCATGAACATAAATCGCACCATCTTGAACATAAATCGCACCATCTCTGTGTATGTTCAGATGTCTACTATGTGCAGCAATGGGTCATCTTTCTGCTTAGCTAAGCTGAGATCTTTCCTCCCTCCCCATCCTTTATACTCTCTCCCTCTCTCTCCCTCCCTCATTAGCTAGCGCTATGTACAATGAGAGCTTCCAGCAGTAGCTAACATCATGCAAGAGAAGGAAAGAAAAAAAAGCAAGGCGCTGAGTAAAAATGCAACGGCATCTCCTGTGGGCGCTGAGTGACTGAAATTTCCTCTAAATCTTTAATGAGCCGGAAAGCTTCTCCAAAGAAAGTGAAGTTGCCAAATCTAGAGGGCTTACGTGGATCAATTAACTCGCTTTCAATGTGAAGGAAAAAAAAGAACACTGATTGTAAACACAGTTTCAACAGGCTTAACAGAGTGCCAGACTCACTATATCAAATATAGGTTTTGTATGCCTAAACCAACTAGATTCTGATTCTGCAGTAAAATCTAACAGAAACAAATTCTCCAGAATTCATGATAAACTTTAAAAATTTGGGCAAAATGTATCTTTTTATATAGGCCCGTCCAAATATTTTTATTTTACTATATATATGACATCCTGTATATTTCCTTTCATGCTATTGTGTAGTACACACACATATTTTTATTTACTTTTTTTTATTACTTTTTTATTTTTTACATTGTCACACGGATGATGATGAGACATACATAAACCTACCTGATATCTAGTATATTATATATCATGCTATTATATAATATTATGTGCTATCATTTATATTCTATTAATATTTTTTGTATCATTTTATTTTAAATACAATTATTATTTATTTTCTCGTTATATAAACCTACTTTACACCTTGTATAATATAAAGTTTTACTATTGTAGCCTATACATACAGAAATCGAGCAAATCTATCTAACGAAAAAACATTTTTGTTTATTTTAATTTTTTGTTTGTTTATTTTTATATATAGGCTACATGGAAAATAATATCATATAATATTATATAATATCATTAACTCAAAATATACAAGAAGTCAGGTAGGCCTATATAAAAAAAGAAAAATAAAGAGGATGGATGGATGGATTGATGGATGGAATGATAGGTATTACAGTAGCAATAAATGATTCAACTACAACCTGTGAGAGTCACAGGCGAGATACTTCCTGTCAAGGACGTCTCACACTACATTGAATCCCCGGAAATGTAACCGTAAACAAGTGTGGATCACTTGTCTTTAACACTGCTGCTTTAAAACACACTGTGACTGCAGGTACAGGGAGTTATTCTCACATGGAGCAAGTTTGATCTTGTGAATGCCAGAAGGTCTCCTCAGTTTAAAAGTGCCTGGCCCCTCAGCCCTCCCTCGCTCGCTCCCTCTCGCTCAACATCTGAATGCAGAGCAGGCTGATCAGTGGATGAACAGTCAGCTTTTATCGATCTTTAGAAGAAAGTGCTGACAGGGAAGGACATGACTACACCCTTCTCCTAAAACTCATCTCTAGTTTCTTCTGCTCAGTAAGCCGTCTCAGGTCGACATGGAAAAATATTCCGTAATCAGTATGCACGAAATATACGCCCTTGTGTCAGGTTATTGTATGAATAGTAGATGAGGACAGAAAGTTTTATGTGGTGCAATGTAATAAAAATGGGAAACTTATACAGGAATTGTGATTTTTGGTAAATATTAACAGGGAATTGTAGCTGGTATCGATTACATCTACTCTTAAGGTTTATTTATGTATTTTGTAAGCTGCTAAGTTCTCCCACTTCGAAATCATGGAGGGGTCTGAAATTGTCATCGTAGGTGCATGTCCACTCTGAGAGATCTAAAAAAAAAATCCAGAAATCACATTATATGATTTTTTAACTATTTATTTGTATGATACAGCTGCAAATAAGTATTTGAACACCTGAGAAAATCAATGTTAATATTTGGTACAGTAGCCTTTGTTCGCAATTACAGAGGTCAAACGTTTCCTGTAGTTTTTCAGCAGGTTTGCACACACTGCAGGAGGGATTTTGGCCCACTCCTCCACACAGATCTTCTCTAGATCAGTCAGGTTTCTGGCCTGTCGCTGAGAAACACGGAGTTTGAGCTCCCTCCAAAGATTCTCTATTGGGTTTAGGTCTGGAGACTGGCTAGGCCACGACAGAACCTTGATATGCTTCTTACAGAGCCACTCCTTGGTTATCCTGGCTGTGTGCTTCGGGTCATTGTCATGTTGGAAGACCCAGCCTCGACCCATCTTCAATGCTCTAACTAATGGAAGGAGGTTGTTCCCCAAAATCTCGCAATACATGGTCATCCTCTCCTTAATACAGTGCAGTCGCCCTGTCCCATGTGCAGAAAAACACCCCCAAAGCATGATGCTACCACCCCCATGCTTCACAGTAGGGATGGTGTTCTTGGGATGGTACTCATCATTCTTCTTCCTCCAAACACGTTTAGTGGAATTATGACCAAAAAGTTATATTTTGGTCTCATCTGACCACATGACTTTCTCCCATGACTCCTCTGGATCATCCAAATGGTCATTGGCAAACTTAAGACGGGCCTTGACATGTGCTGGTTTAAGCAGGGGAACCTTCCGTGCCATGCATGATTTCAAACCAACATGACGTCTTAGTGTATTACCAACAGTAACCTTGGAAACGGTGGTCCCAGCTCTTTTCAGGTCATTGACCAGCTCCTCCCGTGTAGTTCTGGGCTGATTTCTCACCTTTCTTAGGATCATTGAGACCCCACGAGGTGAGATCTGGCATGGAGCCCCAGTCCGAGGGAGATTGACAGTCATGTTTAGCTTCTTCCATTTTCTAATGATTGCTCCAACAGTGGACCTTTTTTCACCAAGCTGCTTGGCAATTTCCCCGTAGCCCTTTCCAGCCTTGTGGAGGTGTACAATTTTGTCTCTAGTGTCTTTGGACAGCTCTTTGGTCTTGGCCATGTTAGTAGTTGGATTATTACTGATTGTATGGGATGGACAGGTGTCTTTATGCAGCTAACGACCTCAAACAGGTGCATCTAATTTAGGATAATAAATGGAGTGGCGGTGGACATTTTAAAGGCAGACTAACAGGTCTTTGAGGGTCAGAATTCTAGCTGATAGGCAGGTGTTCAAATACTCATTTGCAGCTGTATCATACAAATAAATAGTTAAAAAATCATATATTGCGATTTCTGGATTATTATTATTTTTTGATTATGTCTCTCACAGTGGACATGCACCTACGATGACAATTTCAGACCCCACCATGATTTCTAAGTGGGAGAACTTGCAAAATAGCAGGGTGTTCAAATACTTATTTTCCTCACTGTATATATATATATATATATATATATATATATATATATATATATATATATATATATATATATATATATATAGCATCAAGTTGAATATTTAATTCACTTTAATTCGTGCTACTGTAATAATACAATGCGCTTTCATATTTTCACATTTGCCTTTTATTTTTCTGGGAATCGCTGGCATCATCACGTGTTTCAATATTTTGAGATTATCCCATGTTTCATTTTCTGGCTATTTAAATGTCTAAATAATTAAAATATAAGTGAATATTTAACAATCAATTTTAACGAATTTTGAGTTAATATTTTTGTAAAATTCTTTTAATTTTAGTCATTTAGACTTTGCTATGATTAAAGTAGAGAGAAACCCCTGTCAGTGGCCTTAGACACAGTGTAAAGGCCGAGGGTTTCTCACAGGTATCTCTCCAGGGCGAGCTGGTGTGTGTAATCCATCTGGGTTAACCACTATTTGTGGTCCCTGGCATTTTCTTACAGCCTTATTACAGATTACTGCAAAAGAACCACAAACTACATTTTACATTCCTACATTTTACTTTTGACAACTAAATCCATCACCACAAATAAAAGACTTGTGAATCACTATGCCTTTGTAATAAATTTGATTCTTGAAAAAATCAATTTGGCTACTGAATTCCTACTCTCTTCACAGTCTAGCTACCCACCCGTTGTCACCGTGTGAGCCGAACAGTATATGGTGAGAGAATGATGTCATAGAATGAGCAATGTCTGATCCCACACACACACACACACACACACCCTTCGGTGGCATCCTGTCTTTTAACCACACACTCTAAATGTGTGAATTAGCACCCCGTCAGAAGCAGCTCTCCGTCTCCGGGCCCCATGCGTAGTGTCAGTCCAGCTGGACAAATCTCTATCCGATTATTGTGCAATCAAGCGCCTGGCTAAATTCCCAAAGCATCTCTGATGGAGATTAACTTTGGCTACACTCATACTTTTCCAAACCTGACAGAGGGCCTTCAATTCACCCCTCAAAACACTGATTGTATATAGAATTAATAATATTTTCATGGTTGTGACTGCCCTAATCTCCCTTCTCAAATATGTCACAGAGTAACCCGAACGTCGCACGATCGGTCACCAGATGTGCCCCGGAAAGACACAGATTGTTTGCGCCCTCACGCTCGGTGCTAAACCTGAGTTGATTTACACAGATAATCCTGCGGTGGCTGCTGTCTCATGCGCGGAGGGAAACTGCACTGAATAACAGCTGTGTGGGCAAATTTACACATCGACTCTGGCTTTGTTGACTCTCTGAACAAACACATTGTTAACTGCCACATGTTGCAGATTACTGCATAATCTGCGTGAAGACATATCAGGGTTACTCAGATCTTACTGTAATGTTTTGGATTTCTTTACTTTCTTTTATCCTTTCTTTCCAAAAATAAACACAGCCAAACTATTTTTATGTCTGATTACTTGCCTTCTTAAAGGAACAGTCCACCCAAAAATCAACATTTACTCACCCTAATGTCATTCCAAACCTGTATGACTTACTTTTTTCGGCTGAACACAAAAGAAGATATTTTGAAGAAAGTTGGTGACCACTGAAATATAATAGAAATCAATGGGAACCAAAACATACAGGTTTGGAAGGGCAAATAGTGTTCGAATGTTCAATTGAACTATCCCTTTAACAGCTTTTGATACAGTAAGCAAACCCATATCCTGAATATGCTAATTAGCAGGTAATTATAATAATTACACAGACTTGTATATGCTTGGTTGATTCCTTTAGAATTTTGAAAGTGCCACAAACTCACTTTCTTTGGTATGAAACTTCTAAAGTAACATGATTGGAAACTCTTATTTGCGTGGAAACACTAGCTGTTCCAGTAGAACAGATGTAACCGACAAAACGGCAGAGCCAAAAGTGATCCGGTCCAAACTCACCAGAGTGCAGAACCTTTCCGGTGGGCTCCCACATGTGATATCGGGAGGCTCCACTCTAATCTGCATGTACTCCTTCATGGACATGGGTTTGGGCTGGCAAGCGTAATATTCCCATGTTGGTCCATCGTCGGTGCTGACCAGCGACTTACAGATATCGTACTGGCCGAGAGTCAGGATAATGCACTGTAAGAGCAGGAGTGCCTGTGAGAGCATGGCACTGGATGGGTCCATGAGCATGAGAGAAAGGCAAGGGGCGCCACAGCTATAAAGGAAATTATTTAGATTGTGAAATTTCCAAAATCCATCATGGTGGTGGAGAACGATTTCTATTTGTGGCGACTGACTTCCTGTCCAGGGGTGAGTGTCACTTCAGTTCAGAGGTATAAAAAGCATTTAGTGGTTGATGTGCAATCAGAAGATGCCTGGCGTCTGAGTCCAATCTAAGATTCAAGTGTGATGAGATGAGCTCTTTCATTTCTGATGGTTTGCCTAGGAAATAGGGGGAGGAAAAACGGAAATGAGAAATACATATGCTACAGGGGGGAAAAAGTTATACAGTAAAATATTTTAAAATACTAGTTTATGGAGAAAATGTATATTTAACAATATATATTTTCGTTTTTATAACAAAAAGGTATAAAATGCCTTACTCAAGATTTATTTGGGTATCATGGTCTTATTACTGGTCACAGTTGCTTGAGATGTTGGTTAAGATTAATTTAAGTCATCATGTGGCCTTACATTGTTTTTATAAGAACATTTTACAGAAACAAACCGATTTTAATAGCCCATCTAGTTTGGTTGGTATATTGGAATTGCATGGCATGTTCTTTCAGGAACTGTGAAGTAAACAGACACCATTAGGCTACGACTAAAACATCGTCACTATTTTTACTATTCTTCAAATTCTCGCTACACCAGTTTTTCCACCACAAAATGTATTATTTATAACTTCCAAAGCTGTGCTTTGAGAACCTGCCTCTTTTCCATTTACCCATCTTTCTTTATGCAGGAGATCAGAAACTTTTACACTTCGACATTGCAATGGGAATCTTTTTAAATAATTTAAACGCTTAAGTAGGTCGTCTGAAAGGCACGTGTTGCTAAATAACGCAAATTAATCAATTTTATTATGGCGTAACATGAAATGCGCGCAAATATTAAACACATTTATTGTATTTATCCAAAAAAAAACGTATACACTGAGGAAATTAAGACATGTGAATAACTAACTAAAGAAATAATTATCTTATCGAGTATGTTTTAGAAGTTTAGTTAAAAGCACTTTTCCAAAAACAGGGAATTTTAATAGACAACAGCCTTTTTTCACGAGCTAAAGTTGCTCGAATTCGTCAAAGAGCATCCTCTGTAAAACAGACCATGACCTGAGCGCGTTCAAGAGATCAAGCTTGTTCAATTGTCAAAATATGTAAGACTAAATAACTAACACACTTGAGTAAACTTACCCTGGCTCCAGATATCAGCACCTTTACTGTTCCCAGATGAATTTCTCCTGTTCAAACTCTCTCTCTCTCTCTCAGTCAGTTCCCTGCCGTATCACTTGAGATGGATGAGAAACACATGCACACGTTACTCCTCTCCGTTGATCACAGCATATGCTTTCCCCTTCGTGCTTTCTTCGGCTGCCGCGTAGTTTGTTGGAAAGCATTCTAGATAGATGCCCTAAATCCAGACTGCTCCGAAGCGAATCATGTATTGCCTGAAAACGTGCATTGAAAGTTTCGCTTCCTGCACCTGCCTTCATTGATGTCTCTGTCCTGTGCGCTCAAGGACAGACTTCAGAGTAGCTTACTACACCTCCCATTCCCGTCCGGTCTTATTCCATCCCCGCTCCTGCTCCATTCACTCTGCCTTATCTACTGTGCCTCTACTGCGCGCATCGCAATAATATCTGACTTTCATTAGTCTTTTGCAAACTCGATGGAAATACTTTTGGCCACTGCAAACCGCCTGCCTTGTCTAGTCTAACTAGTGTGGAACAGAAGTTTATCTACGGGCTTGAAGAGCTGAACCGTCCCAGCAGCAGATGAGGCAGTCCGCCCCGTTTAAAGAGACAGATCAGAGGCTGAGGATTCCCACTCTCCTAAATCATACAGAATACTACACCATAGTTTCTGTCAAACTCAAATGGGTATTAATGTAGCAAAACTGTGGTAACTTGTATGTATGTACTGTATAAAATCTCCATAGGCTACAATATCTTTCCTAACTGGAATTTTGGAGGAAACCCAATTAAATTGAATTATTTTAATAAATGGTCCCATCGTTTAATCTTCAGAGAATGTTGAACATTAATCTCTGGAGTCGAACAACTTATATGAGGTTTGCATTTGTGTAAGTTATACAAAATAATTACTATTTAAACCCTGACAATAAACATTATAAGTAGTGCTGTCAAACGATTAATCGCGATTAATCACATTCAAAATACAAGTTTGTTTACATAATATATGTGTGTGTACCTATTGTGTAATTATAACACACATGCATGTATATATTTAAGATTTTTTTATATTTATATATAAAATATATAAATATATATATACAGTATTTACATGCAAATATTTCTGAAATATATACATGTATGTATGTGTGTGTATTCAAATATACATAGGCTAATAATTATACACAGTGAACACCACATATATTATGTAAACACACACTTTTATTTTAGATGCGATTAATCACGATTAATTGTTTGACAGCCCTAATCATAAGTAAACAAACAAACAAATAATTAATTAATTTACGAACACGACAGAATGGACAACATGATTGCAGGTAACATACATTTAACATAAATTAAACATTTTCTCAAGAGGTCTCTATGGTGCTTTAAAAAATGGTTTAAAGCAACAGTATGTCATTTTTCGCCGCTAGAGGTCACTTATTCAAAACAAAAGCGTAGCTTTATTACGTCTTGATTTCGCAGAGCTTTTATTATGCCGTAGACGAGCGCTTCCTCTTCTTCTGCTTTTTCCGGTCATGCATATGTGGGGTTTTATTAGATGCATTTGAGTGTGTTGAAAGTTATGTTATAATGCATTCGTGCATTCATTCAGTGGCTACTATATGAGAAATTTGTTGCATACTGCAGTAAACTAACGTTAGATCGATATTAGGCATGGTAAAACATGGTACTACATCAAGAAAATGAGAATCTTCTAATACCTCGTCTAACTACCTGTCTAATAAAACACATAATATATTAAAGTCTTTGGTGTTTCCATGGTTTCTACAAAATAAAACGCGAAATCGAGGGTGACACGGGTATGATGTCATTGATAGGCGACGCACGGACACGGTCCGTGTCCTGGTTAAAATTGCTTATTTATCTGGATTTAAACATTTTTGGAAACATTTGGTATAATCTAAGTACACAAGCCAATAAAATAAATATATAACATTGTTCTAGTGGTTGTTGGATGTTTTAATAAAAAATCTTTAAGACCTTTAAGGCTGTTTGTGTCGTCTGATGGAGCTGCATGGCATCCAAACCAAACACACGGCATGATACGTCCCTAAAAAGTGAAAACTGAAGTGTGTGCTTATAAGCCGAGCTATTAGTTTAGATTCGATTTCTTTTTCAAAAAGAAACTACAAATCCCATCATCCCTTTAGCATCAGTGACGTCACTCGAGCGCCAGTGTTCGCAGACGGAGAAGCGATGGCGGATGTTATGAATGTTGGAGTGAATTTAGAAGCGTTTTCTCAAGCGATTAATGCCATCCAGGCTCTTCGATCGAGTGTAACCAGGGTGTTCGATTCTCTTAAAGATGGGATGAAGAATAAGGAGACCCTTGAAGGGCGGGAGAAAGTCTTTATAACTGAATTTCAAGATAACTTACAGTCAGTGAATCGCGATTTAAAGTGAGTTGTCTGTCCATTCACAAACCCTGTTCACTAGCCTACAGTAAACGCCAAAATGCCATTGTTATTGTAATAAACTGAATAACTTGGCACTTCACAGTCCATTGCTGTCAGCATGGAAAGCAAGTATCCAGAATATTCTAGGTTTCCATTCCATGTGTTTCCATTCCATAATGTTTCCATTATTATTTTGCTGTTGTAACAATTATTGTAGCAACTGTTTAGACGGTAATGATGGTTACCATGAGATATTTTTTTAATTATGGTTCCTGAAGTCAAAACAGCTAGGCTTTAGGACAATGAAAACCACAAAAAGAAAAACATACCATCTCTCTCTCTCTCTCTCTCTCTCTCTCTCTCTCTCTCTCTCTCTCTCTCTCTCTCTCTCTCTCTCTCTCTCTCTCTCTCTCTCTCTCTCTCTCTCTCTCTATATATATATATATATCACACACACAAACAAACATACATACACGCTGTATATAAAAATTATAGATGAGTGAAGTTTGTGACATTGGTTTGTTTGTTTATGTGCAAGTGTAAAAATCAACCATACCAGTATGCCTGTTGTTTCTGCAGTGAATTGGAGCGTCTCAGCACTTTGGTTGGCAGGCCGTCAGAGAGTCACCCCTTACACAACAGTGGGCTGCTCAGTTTAGACCCCGTACAGGACAAAACCCCTCTGTACAGCCAGCTGCTCCAAGCGTACAAATGGTCCAATAAAGTAAGTTGTCAGCATTTTGCTCATTCGCCTTGCATTATTGTCTTTATGTGCAACCTCATTTAAAAGGAAAGGAATGAAATTAAAGGATTAGTTGACTTAAAAAGGAACATTTCCTGATAATTTACTCATCCAAGATGTTCATGTCTTTTTTTCTTCAGTCGAAAAGAAATAACGTTTTTTGAGGAAAACATTCCAGGATTTTTTCTCCGTATAATGTACTTCAATGGCAACCAATGGGTTGAAGGTTCCAATCAATGCGGCTTACAGTGCAGAAAAAATAACAATTTATATAATTTTTTTACCACAAATGCGTGAATTCAATGTTGTGATTCTTCACGGCGTACAACATCATCATGCGGGAAGGTCACGTGTGAGGTACGTCGAAGTACCGACCCAGTGCCGAAAAACTTCAGCTCACATTCTCCTCCAACTTCAAAATCGTCCGACATCGTTGTTTTACCTTTATTTTTGTAAATGGTGTTAGTCTATGCATGTTTGGTTTTACCACTAGCTCGGTACTGGCCGCAACCTTTCTGACGTAATGACGTCACAACACTGAAGTCTATATAAAAAGTATATAAATAGTTATTTTTTCTTGAAAATGACCGATCGTTTCACTAAATAAGACCCTATTCCTCGTCTGGGATCGTGCAGAGCCTCTGAAACCCTTCCTTTGAAACTGCATTGATTTGGACCTTCAACATTTTGGTTGACATTGAAGACAAAAATCTTGGAATGTTTTCCTCAAAGAAATTAATTTCTTTTCAACTGAAGAAAGAAAGACATGAACATCTTGGATGAGATGGGGGTGAGTAAAATATCAGGACATGTTCATTTTAAAATGAACTAATCCTTTAAGTGATGTGTAAGTGACAAATTACCTAAATAATCTATTCAAACTTCTGCCATAGGTCACTCCAGAAATATGTTCAATACTGACTGATGTATTTTCCAGGCCTAGAAACATGTGTACACACACACACACACACACACTATCATTCAAAAGTTTGGGGTCAATGTTTTTTTCATGTTTAAGCCACATGTTTAAAGTTGTATTTATATGATTAAAATCACAGTTAAAACTGAAAAGACTGTAATATTGCGAGTATTATTACAATCTAAAAGTTTACAAATATGTTTGTATTCCTTTGATCGAAGCTGAATTTTCAGCATCATTACTCCAGTCTTCAGTGTCACATGATCCTTCAGAAAGCACTGTTGATTTGGTGCTGAATAAACATTTATTATTACTAATGTCGAAAACAGTAGTGAACCTTAATATTTTTGTGGAAATAGTGATGCTTTAATGAATGGAAAGGTCAAAAGAACAGCATTTATTTGAAATATAAATCTTTTGTAACCGACATGTCTTTACTGTCACTTTTGATCTCTTTAATGCATCATTGCTTAATAAAAGTGGTATATGAATAGTAATCACAAACAATTGGAAAGGTAATGGGAGTCATGGAAATTCCACCTGTAGTATCAGAAATTCTCATTGGTCAATCTTTTGGTTCACAGAAGTATTTTGTACAACTGTGTATGTGTAAAATTTTACATTTACATTGGCCGCTGCAAAAACTGCAATAGTACTAATTGTAAATGGTTATGAATATTACAACATGAAGTACAGAAGAGGTTTTTTCTAGAGAAAAGTGAGTTTTTTTGAGAAAAGTGAGAGCACCAAGTGGTTTTTGTCAGTTCATCCTCATTAGTGTTCCATAATTTAAGTGTTAAAGGGATAGTTCACCCAAAAATGAAAATTAGCCCATGATTTACTCACCCTCAAGTCATCCGAGGTGTATATGACATTCTTCTTTCAGACTTAAAAAATGTCCAGGCTAATCCAAGCTTTATAATAGCAGTAATTTTTGAAGTCCATAAAAAAATGCATCTGTCCGTCAAATAACGTGCTCCACACGGCTCCGGGGTGTTAATAAAAGCCTTCTGAAGCGAATCGATGTGTTTGTGTAAGAAAAATATCCATATTTAAAAATGTATTTCATTTTTTTATATGGCTCTGCATCAGCCGTCCCCGTGCCATCACTTCCGGCGAATAAGGTCAAAATACATGCGAAATACCGGCGCGATCATAGATATATACATAGATTCCTCATTAGTGCCTGCGCGGATCGGTCAAATGAGGCATCTACGTATATATATCTTTGATCGCGCCAGTATTTTGACCTTATTCGCCGGAAGTTATGGCGCTGGGAATACTAGATGACATTCATCTGATAAGAGGTAAAAAAAAAAGCCATCGTTTTGTGTCTTTAGACATCAATGTGTCACCACGAGCCACATAGTTTAATAAGGATTCGTATGTCTATGTCTTTTTACTCTCATTGCTCTCATACTCTAAAATATCCCCATTGACATGCATTATACGACTATCACACTGCAACGGTTGGAGTTAAAAATCTTAATTTGTGTTCTACTGAAGAAACAAAGACACCTACATCTTGGATGCCCTGGGGGTGAGCAGATAAACATACAAATTTAGTTTTTGGGTGAACTATCCCTTTAACAGCTCTGTCCACTACTGTGTATTTAAGCTAAATGTACAAGAAGCTGTTTTATAATGTGAATGTAATCATGGCTAAAGGGATTGCTTTAAAGCTTTTTTCGTACGAGACAAAAAATACAAATAAAAGGTCCTTCTACTAGAACAGGGATGGGCAACTCCAGTCCTCGAGGGCCACTGTCCTGCAGAGTTTAGCTCCAACCCTATTCAAACACACCTGAACCAGCTAATCAATGTCTTCAGGATTACTAGAAGGCTACAGGCAGGTGAGTTTTATCAGGGTTGGAGCTAAACTTTGCAGGACAGTGGCCCTCGAGGACTGGAGTTGCCCATCCCTGTACTAGAACATATAGACCGTGGTACTGTATGCATACAAAGGAAGTTTCTTTGGGTTCTGCTCAGTGATGTCAGCTGTGTGTAGAATCATATAGTTGAAGGAAGAATTATATGAACCCTTGTATTTATTTATCGTAAACTTGAGGTTCTGGTCAGAGCCCTCTCTCAATGTGGCTTAGTACTTGTTGGAATTGCATTGGTTTTGCCTTCATGTAGTCTTAAAAAGTTGCTTCACATCTATTAATGAATTCTCAACATGAACACAAGGCTTTTACATCATCACGGGCGTCAGACTCAGATGAGACATCTAATTGAATATCATCTTGCGTCTAATAACGGTATAACACTATAATCATGAGGAAGCAGGTCTACAGTTTGATGATCTAATTCACAGCGCATCAGAGACGCATTATAGCTTGTAGCTGTGATTTGCTTAATGCAACGTTCCAAATGTTAAAAAGCGTCCGAAGTCCGTCTGCTCAAGAGTTGTGTTACTTCTTGCCTAGTAAATCTTCTTTTGTTCCTGTCCTGAAAAGGCTGTAAAATTATGTTCTCTTTGGATCAAGGTCCTCGAGCGAATCCTCTCAATAGAACGCACACCACGTCTTGCCAGAAGAGCACACACTTGAGATTCAATAGATGTGGGTGTTCTCACAGCAGAACCAACATTTGCTCAATATCCATTACAGCTGAGTGCTTTGACTTCTTTTGATCTTGAGTAGGTCTTCTGTCCTAAGTGTTATTGAACAAGATTTGCTATTCTTACTGTAAATGCAATTTCACAGGATGCCTGCGCTCTGTTCTTGAGTTCTTTGATGCTTTGCCCTTAGGTGATGCAGGTAGCATTATGATAGATGAGGAATTGAATAGGAAACACACTCTTTATTTGTTTGTTTGTGGGGTTTTTTGGGAACATGGTGCAAAGCTATGGTTTGATTCTTAATTTCAGGTGGTTTAAATAATAGGTTATTAAAGGGTGAAGACTGTTCTACAGTACCTGAGCAGCTGTTGAGGTTTCTGTTCATGAATCGGTGAATGTGTTGCAGGTTTTTATGTGCAGTGCCTGGGTTAAAGTGCTCAATCAATAGCAGCTACTCATCAGTGTGCAGAATAGTGTACACAAGTCTTCTTCCTCAAACAAAATCAAATCTTTTCAAAGTTATTGCACAGAAAAGCTCTTGAAACATCACTGGTAATAAATAAATTAAACTTTTTTTGGGGTGATACAGGAATTGAATGTCTCTTATTGCCTAGAGGTGCTTTTATTTTTCATTCCTTTTTCCCAATATAGTGCTTGTGCATTGCTCCTTTGTCACACTGTCGATTTTCTTGTAAACCACAACATTAAGACTTTGTGATACTTTGCCAAACAATTGTATTTTTAGGGGTGTACAATGAGGTCGACCGATAACTAGGTTGGCCAATAACTGATTACTCAATCGATAGTTTTTAAAATGTATACTGAATGAAAACAGACATAACATTTAAAACAGTGCTGAACTTTATTACAAAAATTGAAAAACAGTACTGAACCATGAAAATGTACTGTACTTTTTAAATACTCATTTATTAATCACACCGCCGGATCATTTCCATAATGACCAACGCAATCCACCCGTTAGCACTGTCTGGTTTAGTTTAATCTGGTTAAAAGACGTGCTTTTTTGGGCTGTAAATAATGGCTCAAACAGCAGTAAAAATTGACAAGTGCAAACCTTTGTAAATCACCATGTGTGATTCATTTAAAGGAACACGCCAACTTTTTCAAGGATAATCAAGGAACTTTGCTGCCGTTCCATGGGTGCAGCGGCGCAAAGATATTACGCAGTGCCTGCAAATAGGCTAACTTCTGTCAACATAACCAACGTGACAACCTTCTGACACAGAGATCGTGCTGGAGACTATTTTTAGGCGCTGCGTAATATCAGGAATGAGAGTATAGTTCCTAGCCATATTGGTCTAGAAAATCCTTAGTACATGATGTAACTATACACATCACAACATGTAAATAGGAAAATGTTGGCGTTATTTTGTCACTAATTGAGCAGTAGGCTAGCTGGAGCCATTTACCTCCAGTCTTTGTGCTAAGCTAAGCTAGCGGTTGGTGCGTCACACAGAGTTAATGCACGCACGGAAATGAGAATGGTATGTATGGACTTATCTAACTCTGGGGGATACAGTGAATAAGCTAAAGTCCCAAAAAGTCGACGTGTTCCTTTAAATACTCTCCTCCCATAAATTGTGTCTGAAAGGGAAACTCCTACAAATACATATGCAATAAGATCAGCCGTAAAAATAAGTGTATCCACGCCTTTCAGCGTCTTTAGTAAATCCTGACAGTAGATTTTATAACGCCAAAAGAGGGTTTGCGCTGGCGCAAGCTGTTAGTAAATCTGGCCCTAAGTGGGGCAGTCGGTCTCAGAGCACTCCCCACCTCTACAGCACCCCCCAAATTTCCAATGTAAATCTGTGGTGAAAAATTGAACTGCAGCGCACTCTCAAAGAGAGCCATTGAGGCAGATTTCTGGCTGCCCCAACTTTTTTTCATGTGACGTTTCCTCACATAAACCTTGTTTCAGACCAAGACGATATTAGTACGACATTATACGGTATTAGCTTCAGATACACTCACCCAAAGGATTATTAGGAACACCTGTTCAATTTCTCATTAATGCAATTATCTAATCAACCAATCACATGGCAGTTGCTTCAATGCATTTAGGGGTGTGGTCCTGGTCAAGACCATCTCCTAAACTCCAAACTGAATGTCAGAATGGGAAAGAAAGGGGATTTAAGCAATTTTGAGAGTGGCATGGTTGTTGGTGGCAGATGGGCCGGTCTGAGTATTTCACAATCTGCTCAGTTACTGGGATTTTCACGCACAACCATTTCTAGGGTTTACAAAGAATGGTGTGAAAAGGGAAAAACATCCAGTATGTGGCAGTCCTGTGGGCGAAAATGCCGTGTTGATGCTAGAGGTCAGAGGAGAATGGGCCGACTGATTCAAGCTGATAGAAGAGCAGCTTTGACTGAAATAACCACTCATTACAACCGAGGTATGCAGCAAAGCATTTGTGAAGCCGCAATACGCACAACCTTGAGGCGGATGGGCTACAACAGCAGAAGACCCCACCGGGTACCGCTCATCTCCACTACAAATAGGAAAAAGAGGCTACAATTTGCACGAGCTCACCAATATTGGACAGTTGAAGACTGGAAAAATGTTGCCTGGTCTGATGAGTCTCGATTTCTGTTGAGACATTCAGATGGTAGAGTCAGAATTTGGCGTAAACAGAATGAGAACATGGATCCATCATGCCTTGTTATGACTGTGCAGGCTGGTGGTGGTGGTGTAATGGTGTGGGGGATGTTTTCTTGGCACACTTTAGGCCCCTTAGTGCCAATTGGGCATCGTTTAAATGCCACGGCCTACCTGAGCATTGTTTCTGACCATGTCCATCCCTTTATGACCACCATGTACCCATCCTCTGATGGCTACTTCCAGCAGGATAATGCACCATGTCACAAAGCTCAAATCATTTCAAATTGGTTTCTTGAACATGACACTGTACTAAAATGGCCCCCACAGTCACCAGATCTCAACCCAATAGAGCATCTTTGGGATGTGGTGGAACGGGAGCTTCGTGCCCTGGATGTGCATCCTACAAATCTCCATCAACTGCAAGATGCTATCCTATCAATATGGTCCAACATTTCTAAAGAATGCTTTCAGCACCTTGTTGAATCAATGCCACGTAGAATTAAGGCAGTTCTGAAGGCGAAAGGGGATCAAACACAGTATTAGTATGGTGTTCCTAATAATCGTTTAGGTGAGTGTATGTGTCTGCATCAGGTCAGCAAATAGTTAGCATGTCTGTTTATCCTATGTGGAATAACGTATTAATTAATGCGATTATAAATCCTTTAATTTAAACATGCTCATGTGGGTAGATTTTATGTACAGTAGTTTGTTTTATGTTTGTTCTGAGAATAGACATGACTTTGTTTTCCTCACTGGAATCCTACACAACTTGTAATATTCTAAAACAACATTCGGACACAATAAATACTACATTAAGGCAACTCTAAGATCCCATTCTATCAGGAGCCGCTACTGAATAGATGGTAACAATCGTGACATTAAACATTTTGGTCAGAGTAGTGTGTATTTTTGTCACACTGACTCTTTTAACCGCTTGAGGTACTACTAATGTTAGTCCTCTCAGCCTCGACGGCAAACATACTGCTGTTTTCCACTAATGCAGCATGTAGTCAATAAATTAAATACTTTATAATGATATGAAAACATGTACTGTAGTGTGCGGTTTTGTTGTCTGTGTCTGTTTTGTTGTCTGTGCAGCGTGCAGCCTCTGTGTCAAAACAAACACCACGAGGCGTCAGTGATAGTTTTTTTTGCCTCTAGAGGCCACTCTCATACTGTGTAATGACAGCGGACCCTTCTCAGCCGCTCCAGCAATGGACGCAACCCAGAAAAACTATCGGTAGTAAACTGGATCAGATTTGGTTTCACGTTGACTTTTAAGTAGGGATGCACCGATAGGATTGTTTTTTTTTATTTTTTTAAACAATTATTGGCCGATTCTGATACCGGTATTTGTCACTTGCCCTCTTATTTGAAATTTTGTCATTAAAATAGTGTTTTGATCATGTTTTAAATCAGCAAAGTAAAAAAAAAAAAAAAACATACATTAACTTATAGCCTACTAGCTAGTTTATTGCATTATCAAATAATTTCTAATGAACATAGACTAGATCATTTAACATTCAGCAGGCCAACATAAATATATAAATACAAAAGAACAAGATACCTATGAAATAAACTGTGCTTTTTAAGTAGGTTTAATTTTAAATAACTGCATATTCTTCACTGTATAAATTAAATACATATATTATTATTACATTGAGACGTAGCTAAATTCTACTGTACAACATTAATCCTGTCACAATTACTTTGTTAAACTGAACTATTATTTTGACGGGTTGCTGTAAAGACCTTTGAGTTCGTGTGTGTGTGTTTATGATATGATAATTATAGATTTTGTTGAATGAAACGGTAAAATGCTCATGAAGTGACTGGAGATGCATTCATGTCCCCATATTGAGGTGGCAGAGGCTGAAAAACACAACGAGTTTCAGTGTGTGTGAGGTAAATGAAACCGCGCGTCTGCACCATTCACACAGACTCATAGAAACATGCAGGATTCATATTTAAACAGTCTTTTTGCGGCTTAATTCACAGACACTAGTATATATCGCAATTTGTTTTAAGTGTACTGACCTACGTTTTATTTATTCATCAAAACTTTGACAGTTTCCATGACAATCCACTATACAGTCAATTCTGTTTTTATTACTGGATTCCGTCGCTGTTTTCCGAATCGCGGAAATTAATCCTTATGAAAGTTACAAAAGTTATTTAGTCAAAGAGTAGTGAGCGATTTTGTTGTTGTTGTTGTTTGATTAACATTAAAACGCAGACAGCAGCACAGCAGGAATATTACATTACAATCTTGGATTATGCAGCAGACATTATACAGCTCACTGCCTGCACGCAGTTAATTAATAAACCATCGGTTTGTAATATCTGACTTTTTCATGCTATAGCCGATATGTCGATGGTTTTAAATTGATTAAAAAAAATCGGCCGATAAATATCGGTGGACGATATATCGGTGCGTCTCTACTTTTAAGGTCAAAAGTTGCCGACCTTTTTCTGCAGTTTTCAAGTTTGAAAAGCTTTACTAAATGTCTGTGTTCTGGTCTCATTAGTATGAGGCGGTACATCAGGGAGGTTCATGAGGTTCCTCTGCCCTCTGGGTGGTAGGCCAGCTGTTTTCCCACACTCTGAGGCTCGGAGCGCTACAGCAGGATTAGGTGTGTCTGGGCTGGACGTGTGCGGGCGAACATGGGCGTGGGGCCAAACCAAGCCTTTCTGCAGAAGTATTGATACTTCCGTGCTGTCTGCACAGACAGCACTACCCCCACCCCACTGTAAATACAATCGATGCGAACGTTTCCGCCATGCAAATGACCCCAGGATTAATGCACATGGTGCTTTTAGTAAGGCTGTTTTTGGCCATTGAGTTAGTTGGCCATTGGCCAACTCCTTTGAGTTAGTATCTCATCTACCCGTGCTGTGGGCATCAGACATCAGAGTTTTATTATTCAGTATGATCATTGTGGAACATTTATAGTGAACATTTTATATAATTTTACAATTGAAAATGGTGAAATAAAACAAAATCATGACTGTTTGTGGTGGGGAAAAACACTCTTTCAATCAAAGGGTAAAATAAGGGTATTTTTTGAAGAAAATTTTCCAGGATTTTTCATCTTATAATGGTTTTCAATTGCAACCAAAATGCTGAAGGTCCAAATCAATGCTGTTTCAAAGCGCTTCGATGGGCTCCAGAGGCTCTGCACGATCCCAGACGAGGAATAGGGTCTTATCTAGCAAAATGATCGGTCATTTTCAAAAAATGAATAAAAATTGAATATACTTTTTAACCTAAATTGTTCATTTTGCGCAGATCTGCGAGGTGCTAAGGATGACATAATCACGTAGGAAAAGCTGAAGTACCGCCCCGTGTTTACAAGCGCTCGTGTGAAGACTAATACAAACACCCTTTACCAAAAACACTCAATTTTCAACTTCAAAATCATCCGATATCGTTGTTTTACCTTTTTTTTTTGTGCTAAAGGCCGTTTGTATTAGTCTTCACACGAGCGCTTGTAAACACAGGGGCGGTATTTCTGCCTACGTCTAGCGTGACCGCTCTGACGTGATTACGTCATCCTTAGCACCTCACAATTTACCTGAGAAATTTAGGTTAAAAAGGTTATATTACATTGATTTGGACCTTCAGCATTTTGGTTGCAGTTGAAAAACATTATATGATGAAAAATCCTGGAATGTTTCCTTCCGAAAACTTAATTTCTTTTCGACTGAAGAAAGAAAGACATGAACATCTTGGATGAGATGGGGGTTAGTAAATTATCAGGAATTTTTCATTTTGGGGTGAACTAATCCTTTAAGAACCAAGTGACTCCAAAACATTTGTGTTGGAGTAAATTATGGTGCAGATTCTTTTTGTGTGTGTGGTTGAGTTTTAACCTGGCATTTTTACAATAATGTATGGTGTTTAACAGTTGCACTTTTGACAAAGTAATTTTGTAATATTGTTAATTGTATTTTTAGTGGGAATGTAATCAGTTCAAGATTTACAGTTAAGGTGGTCCGGTTGGATTTGAGAGTGAATAGACAGTTAATTAAAGGGAAATATGTTTTGCCGTTGGCTACTAGCTGTCACTCACCTTCATTATGTCCTGGTGTGTTTTGTCTCAGAAATCTCAAGGTCCACTCCTTCCTGAGGCTTTGGTTTTTTGGTTTTTTTTTTTTTTTAATGAGAAGCATTTTGCATTTGTAAAAAACATCAAGTACAAATTAAGGCAGGGAAATTGTTTAACTAAAAATGGTAACAAGTTACAATAAGTAACGATAGTTAACGTTAACTAGCATTAACTTACAATCAATGTTGGGTAAGTTACTCTAAAAAAGTAATTAATTACTAGTTACTAATTACATCTTCAATAGTGTAGTTAGAATACTGTACAAATTACCCTCTCCAAAAAGTATTTAATTACTCATTACTAGAGGTCGACCGATAGTGGATTTTACCGATACTAATAACTAGGTTGGACCGCACTTGCCGATAACGATTAATCAACCAATAGTTTTTAAAATGGATACTGGATAAAAAAACATACATAAAACAGTGCTGAACTTTATAACAATAAATAAAAAACAGTACTGATCCATGAAAATGTGCTAAATTAAAAACATATAAATATGAATATTAAAATCAGAAGTTCTAACAGAACAAATTCTTCAGAAAATTATTTAAACATTAAAATATTACAGGTCAAATTTCTTTCTTTACCTATAACCTAGAAACATGCATGTACATTTCATAGGTAACACTATGGAAGTCTCTATGCAACAAGGATGTATTAGCTTACATGAACTATATGCATTATGCATGTATTAATATGAGCAATACAACCTTGATCATTCATATTAGTTCATAGTGCATTAACCAAGGTTAACAGATAAAAATTCAAACTCAATTTAATGTTGAAATTAACATACTAACATGCATTTATTAACCTTAGTTATTGTAGTGTTACCATTTCATACAAATCCAAACAGTCTGCTTTTTTAGAAGGCGATTATCTAATAAAAAACCAATGCGCTTCTGCTTTGTTTATATTTCTTTCGGCAGCATGACGATACAGTTTGCTTTCTCACTTCACTAGTTTTATGTATGCAACATTTGGGTCAGACTTGTGTGGGCTTTTATCATCACATTGATTTAACTGCTTGAGGTACCGCTAATGTTAGCGTCCTCTCAGCCTCGTTGACAAACATACCCACTGCTTTTCTTTACCTGTTAATGCTGCATCTAGTCAAGAAATGAATTACTTTATAATGATTTGGCAACAAGTACTGTAGTGTTCTGTATTCATACCGTTTCGCTGTTGTGTTTTAAGCGCGCATCTGATATGTGAGTGCTCTCCTTGTAGCCTCACGTGTTAATGTAAACAACACAAGGCGCCACTCTCGTGCTATATAATGCCAGCAGACCCTTCTCAGCCGCTCCAGCAACGGACGCAACCCGGAAAAACTATCGGTGTGGATTTTTGTCGATAACCGATTCCTCCACCAATCAGCTATCGTGCCGATTAATCGACAAACCCGTTGAATCGGTCGACCTCTACTTATTACTAATTACTTTCCAAATCCTATATCAACCTCGAGTTAAGCGATTCAATGATAGACATGAAAACTGATCTTCTATTCATTCAAATACATAATATAAAACTACATCAATTATTCTTATTAACTGACCAAAGTATTAAATGTGAGAAGGATAGATAAAAACATGCATTTTAAAGTTAGACTTTAAAATTAGATGGTAATTCCACTATTGTATTATATATATAATTGTTCTACAGTCTATACACAGTATTTAGTTCAATTACTTGTGAAGTAACTAATTAAATTACTCAAAAAATAAGAATATCCCTTGCTTTACTTTTTCAGAGGAAAAGTAATGAAATTACAGTAACTAATTACTTAGTAGTTACACCCAACACTGCTTACAATGAGCAATACATGAATTACATTGTCACCTCAGGTCCATTAATATATATTATAATAACAGATACAACTGTTGTCGTAATGTACAAGTAAATTAACATTAACTATATTAATAAGAATAGAAGTCTTTACAAGTATTTATCATTGTTAGTTCATGTTAAAATGCCCCTATTATGTGTTTTTGAATATTCCCTTTCATGCAGTGTGTAATAGCTGTTTGCGAATGTAAAATGTCTATTGTCTCCTAAACTAAAGAATCGATTCAGAACGAGTCGTCAACAATTCCAGTCTCTCTTCCTGTTACATACCTACATAACAATGTAACACATTTGCATAATGGTCTTCATTGGCTCTCCGCGAACGATGTCTACTTTGACCCGCCTTTAAACATTGTAGTTGTAACTGAGGGCGTGGAAGAGTTTGATTTGTGTAGACCAAGGGTCCCCAAACTCGGTCCTGGAGGGCCACTGTCCTGCAGAGTTTAGCTCCAACCCCATTCAAACACACCTGATCCTGCTAATCAATGTCTTTATAGGCCCTAATAAGACACTGATTAGCTGGTTCAGGTGTTTAATTGGGGTTGGAGCTAAACTCTGCAGGACAGTGGCCCTCCAGGACCGAGCTTGGGGACCCCTGGTGTAGGCCAATCATAACAGACTGGACCATCTGACCAATCAGAGCAGGGTAGACCAATCACAGCAGACTGGGAGTACACAGCAGAGTAGGCTCTCGGAAAGGAGAGGTTTAATGAGACTGAATCTTCGAACAAACCGCTATTAGACTATTCGAGAAATGAGGCGATGTGCAATGTATATTATATATTAAGTGTTTTTGGACCTTGGATGAATGTAAACCCAAAATTAAGACTAATAAGGGCACTGTAACTGATGTAGTTAACTTATGTTAACAAATGGAACCTTATTGTAATGGTCCAATAAATAATTAATGATTAAATAATGGTCCAATAACTTTTTATCCCCGACCTCACTTGAGCAACTTTTGTCAAGCAATATTGGACAGCATCAGTATTGCTGCTTATCTCTTTGTAAAAGTATTTTGCTTGTGTTTACCATAGGCTTTTCCTGACTGGTTGTGGTTGCATGACTTTAAAGTGTCTGTTTCATTGTCAGTTGGAAGCCCATCATGGGAACGTCTGTTTAATGTCAAACAACATTGTATTTAACACATGCGCTTGTGTTCTGTCAGTACAACAGAGATGTCAAGGTGTACAGAGACGTTTAAGCACCTGCTTATCCCTGTACCAGTGCACAGTTAAGACTTCAAGCTGTTATTCTGTCAGCCGTAAATACTAGTGCTCCCCTAGTGCCAGCAGACCTGGGGCTGCCAGGAGCACATGAATTATGGGACAATCCAGACTTTTTGCAGAAATGTTTCATGATTCTAATCTCTGTTTGAGCTAATTGTTTGTTTTTGTGTCTCAGGGGTCTCAGGGGCCCCTGCCTCTTTGAAAGTGAAAGTGCCCTTTTCGATCGCACCGCAGTGCCCCTGCAAACGTGATTCTTACCAAGGGGTCTGTGCACGCCACTGATCCACGTGATGTAAAAGAAAATGTGATTCATCAGACCAAGCCACCTTCTTCAGGGCTCCAGACTAACTTTTTGCCTTGGTTGCACTGGTGCGCCTAACTTTTTTATTTAGGTGCACCAGCACAAAATTTAGGTGCACCCACATTTTTTTCCCTGGCACACGTTCCCTTTAACGCCACAATTTCAAGGTCACCTTTTTATCATACACCATATACATTCATACATATTATGTAAAGGACAACATAATATATGCATTTACACAGGGATTAAAATCACAGGAAACAAGGCTATAATGAAATTATGAATTATTACGGGTAGATCACCGCAGGATTAAAAGTGGTCGAACGTTTTTTTCGAAGAGCCAGAAAGTCACTTTGCAGCAGACAAAACGTTAATGATACTAACGTTGGCGTTTCAGGTAGGACAGTAGATATATCAGCAAATATCGTTCTCAAAGATATTATTTTTGGAATATAATATAACAATGCACAATCACAGTAGTGACGCTTACTAGGTTAAGCATTTACTGTATCTGACGGAAATGTTGCAGGCTTGCAGCGCGATCTGCCAGTCTCTTCAAAGGAAGATTACAAACGTCGAACGCCAAATGATTACACATGGCGACTGTTATTTTTGTGGTTTACTTGACGAAGCAGTGTAAACTGACAGGAATATCTGGACCACAGCCAATCAGAGGCAAAGACCCGTCCCATCTCTGTCTCTGATTGGTGGTTTAGACCACGATATGATCCAACCATGAGTTCCATAGAATTATATACATAGATGCCTCATTCGTCCACTCCACGTATAGCGGCCCATAGAAACAGACACTAATGAGGAATCTACGTATATATATCTATGGAGAGTTCCGTCAAAGGAGAACAAACGCTACATTCGTGGAGAGGCAGTGGATGCGAGGATGTTAGGTGCACCGGTGCGACTTGGGAAAAATTGTAGTCGCACCCTTACAAATTTTGGGCGCATGTGCGTAGGGGCAGTCGTGGCCTAATGGTTAGAGAGTCGGACTTGTAACTGGAAGGTTGCGGGTTCTGGCAGGAATTGTCGGTGAGGGGAGTGAATAACCAGCGCCCTCCTCCACCCTCAATACCACGACTGAGGTGAGACCCTTGAGCAAGGCACCGAACCCAACTGCTCCCTGGGTGCCGCAGCAATATGGCAGCCCACTGCTCCGGGTGTGTGTTCACGGTGTGTGTGTGTGTTCACTACTGAGTGTGTGCACTTGGATGGGTTAAATGCAGAGCACAAATTCCAAGTATGGGCCACACGTCACTTCACTTTCACTTTCACCAAATTGGTCACACTCTAGAGCCCTGTTCTTCCATTGCTGCGTGGTCCAGTTCTGATGCTCACGTGTCCACTGTTGGCGCTTTCGGAGGTGGACAGGGGTCAGCATGGGCACCCTGACTGGTCTGCGGTTATGCAGCCCCATACGCAACAAACTGTGATGCACTGTGTATTCTGACACTGACATTCTGACTTTCTATCAGAACCAGCATTAACTTCTTGAGCAATTTGACCTACTGTAACTTGTCTGTTTGATCGGACCATACGGGCCAGCATTTGCTCTCCACGTGCATCAATGAGCCTTGGCCGCCCATGACCCTGTCCCCGGTTCACCACTGTTCTTTTTTGGGCCATTTTTGATAGATACTGACCACTGCAGACGGGAACACCCCACAAGAACTGCAGTTTTGGAGATGCTCTGACCCAGTCGTCTAGCCATCAC
Organism: Romanogobio albipinnatus; assembly: GCA_023566225.1. NCBI lineage: Eukaryota > Metazoa > Chordata > Actinopteri > Cypriniformes > Gobionidae > Romanogobio > Romanogobio albipinnatus. The sequence goes on from CM042253.1 coordinate 47,096,532, forward strand.
AATTTGGCCCTTGTCAAACTCGCTCAAATCCTTACGTTTGCCCATTTTTCCTGCTTCCAACACATCAACTTTGAGGACAAAATGTTCACTTGCTGCCTAATATATCCCACCCACTAACAGGTGCCGTGATGAAGAGACAATCAGTGTTATTCACTTGACCTGTCAGTGGTCATAATGTTATATATATAGCCAAATGCATAATAAGAGAAAAAAAATACACTGGACTATAGAAACCACATTTTCCTCCTTTTTTATTAGGTTACACATAACAATATGCAAATATATTTCCCATTTAATGAATCCAAAGCCTCAGGAAGGAGGAGACCTTGAGATTTCTTGAGCCAAACACATGATGCAATAAGTTATGATGAGTGACAGCTAGTAACCAAGGGCTAAATATGTTTCCCTTTAATTGTCTTTCTTATAACTTGTGACCATGCATCACGAGTGTGTATGTCTGTCATTGAAGGAAACTCTGTGAGTAAAATGAGACACGGCTTCGTTGACTTTTACAAGGTCACTTTGCCAACGGCGCTCTGATATTCTTCTACTTAACCGACCGGCTTACACAACTGGACAACTAATGAGATCAAAAGATTAAGAAGCAGAAATTAGCCCCACTTGTGTGAAATTGCAACGGTTGTAATTTGCTTATGTATTATAGAAAATCTCCCTTCTTTGGACACAGACTTTATAATAACCCTTTACATAAGCAATCCCTTCATTCAGGCAGATTGGATCTAATCTCGAAGAAATTCCACATTTGACTTCATTCTAAGACATGGAGGGAATTCAAATCATATTCATAGTCAAGCCAGCTCAGGGAGCGCTAAGACTCCTGATGAGCTAAGGGAACAGTGTAGATGTCTTTTTACTTTTTATTTCATCCCTGCTATATTATGTCCACTAGGTCTGTGTAACTATATGAACCATCTCATGCCAATATTAGTGAAATGTAATGATTCTCAATGCAGATTTTGATGTCAAATTTCTAAATTTAAAGGGGTAGTTCAGCCAAAAGGAATGTTCTGTAATGACGTATTGATCTACATGACCTTCCAAACCTGCATGTTTTTTTCTCTCTAGTGAAGCAATACTGTAAAAAATAAAAACGAAAAATGTACTGGTAATTTTTTTGCCAGGATATTATCCAGTAATTTCAAGGAAATGTCCTTTAACTCTTACAACACAACCAAATGCAATGCATAATTCAAAATACAAAACACCTGTAAAAATATTTATTTTTAAAACAATATGGAAAAATCCTTCGTATTTATGCAGTACATTGTGACCTATTTTTACAGTGAATTTTACAATGTACCTGTTTTTGGGTCAATGACAAATAAGAAAAATAATACTTTTTTTAAGATTAAAAAAAATAATAATTTTAAGCAAGAGTTTTAAAATGCATTTTTATGTCCAAAAAATGTATGTTGTTGATTCATTTTGGTTTTACAGCTTTTAATGCAGCATTAATTTATTATTAAACAAGATTTCTGATTTTACCACTCAGAAAATGTCAGGTGGTGCGACCATATATTAATTTAAAATAATATACATATACAATAAATATTATGAATCATTGTAAAATGCATATCACATGGTAAATTCCCTTTTCCTTTTCTATGTATTGCCCTTTTAGTCCAATTCATATAAACTGACACTTTTCTATGTGTTCAGAACACAATTTTCCATAAGGAGTTTTTATTTTTTTTATTATTTATATACTTTATATAATGGTTTACATTTATATTTCTTACTTCATTTTGTAATTGCAGTGGGAATTGATACTTTTAAATGTAAATTTGCTGGTCGCACCACCTGACAATTTAGGTCTTTGAAACACCACAACTCAAAATTTCAAACAAATTAAAATAGTATCTTATAAAGGAAATATTGTAGATCAATTTGATATGTGACATGTATTTAGGAAAATAATGAATTCGGACACAAAAAAATACATGTCATGTCATTGACCCTTTTATCAAACAATGAAAGTCAATGGGATCCTATTTGTTGTGTGGACTAAAACATTCTTCAAAATTATTTATTTTGTGTTCCATAGAAGAAACTTCAGGTTTGTAATAATGTCAGGGTGAGTAAAGTGAGTAAATAGATTAAATTATTAAATGAAACAAAATTAAATGCTTTGTATAACAATTGATCATGTGACATTTGAAAGAACCATTAGTGTTTGGCATCAGTGCCGTCAAACCGGAAATGATGTGTTCAAAGACGCCTTTTTTTTTTTGGAGCTACGGTGGAGGAAAAGATTTTTGATGATTAAATATGAATTCATGTAGGTTATATATGTATTAATACACTTTTGACATGCACCTTTATGCATTCAATACATCTTGATTTGAGTAATTTATTTGCCAGGCTGGGCTTCCAACAGCTATATCAACAGTAAGTCAGTCCCTTGTGTCAGAGCTTACAGATATTTATATAATCACAAAGCGTACAAATCTTTCCTGGTTTATTTATTTATTTAGTATTTTTTTACCATCAAACTAATCAAAAGAATGCCATGAATGTTCTTGAGGCTCGTGGCTTTTCACATCGCACAATGTCCTGAAAGCGAGCAGCTGGTTATGCGCTTTAATCATGTCTTGAACGAAGCTGTCAGAAGAAACAAATGGCAGGCCTCAAACCCGGAGCCCACAATAAGATCAGAGCGCAGCGGACTTGCCATCACAACATGTTTCAACCCTGCAGTTAATGATGGAGCATGTGTTTGCCAATTGCTGTGCCAGAGAGGACTAATAGCCTGGTCAGTCTTAAAGATCAGCGTGGCGCAAAGGGACGAAAAGGGGTGGGAAAAAAAACGAGAAACAACTAAAAGGGGCCAAAAAAAGCTGCGACCTTTTGAAAACACACTGCTCTGAGAAAATGTTTGATGTGGTAACTTTAGCAAGCTTGGATTCCTTATTAGTTCCAAGAAAGGGAGTGTAAAGTTGAAAGAACAGTGGTCTCGGCTCGCCTCTGCCTGCTAATTCCTCATTAAAAGAGCAAGGGACAAGCGAGAACCTTTGATATGTATTTTTTTTTTCGGAGTTTGCTATTCGTGTGAGTGAATATTCATTTAAATTGTTTGTTTAGACTTCCGTGGGGACTGTGTCTATTTGCTGTACATGTTCTGATTGATGGTTAAATTGGAGGAACCTAGATGATAATGGTACTTGCTTGTAAAGTTTACCCTAATTGCTGGTAATAATTGGTTCTTGGTTTGTAACCATTAGGATGGGAATTTAGGAACATTTGCTCCATTCTCTAAACATTCCAAGCATTTAATACAAATAAATACATTCATTGGAAAAATGTCCATCCATCAGCTCATAGAGGTGGATTTACAGGTTTGGTGTATTTAAAAATGTATATTTTGCTAAAACGCATACGGTAAACATGAAAGGCATTATTTCAATAAAACAAGAATACTATTAATATGATTACAAAATTATTACCATATGTATGCCACCAATCCTGGAAACAATTTTTTTTTTAAATCAGCAACTATACACAACATTTGGAGCTGATTTCGTAAAAGGAACTTCCTTGCAATAAAAATCAGCTTTTACGGGTTTAATGTATTCAGTCCATTTACTCCAAATTGAGAAAAATAATCTTCTATCTGGGTCTTTAAAGAAAAAGAAAGTATTTCCATCACATACACTCACCTAAAGGATTATTAGGAACACCTGTTCAATTTCTCATTTATGCAATTATCTAATCAACCAATCACATGGCAGTTGCTTCAATGCATTTAGGGGTGTGGTCCTGGTCAAGACAATCTCCTGAACTCCAAACTGAATGTCAGAATGGGAAAGAAAGGGGATTTAAGCAATTTTAAGCATGGCATGGTTGTTGGTGCCTGACGGGCCAGTCTGAGTATTTCACAATCTGCTCAGTTACTGGGATTTTCAAGCACAACCATTTCTAGGGTTTACAAAGAGTGGTGTGAAAAGGGAAAAACATCCAATATGCGGCAGTCCTGTGGCCAAAAATGCCTTGTTGATGCTAGAGGTCAGAGGAGAATGGGCAGACTGATTCAAGCTGATAGAAGAGCAACTTTGACTGAAATAACCACTCGTTACAACCGAGGTATGCAGCAAAGCATTTGTGAAGCCACAAAAAGCACAACCTTGAGGCGGATGGGCTACAACAGCAGAAGACCTCACCGGGTACCACTCATCTCCACTACAAATAGGAAAAAGAGGCTACAATTTGCACAAGCTCACCAAAATTGGACAGTTGAAGACTGGAAAAATGTTGCCTGGTCTGATGAGTCTCGATTTCTGTTGAGACATTCAGATGGTAGAGTCAGAATTTGGCATAAACAGAATGAGAACATGGATCCATCATGCCTTGTTACCACTGTGCAGGCTGGTGGTGGTGGTGTAATGGTGTGGGGGATGTTTTCTTGGCACACTTTAGGCCCCTTAGTGCCAATTGGGCATCGTTTAAATGCCACGGCCTACCTGAGCATTGTTTCTGACCATGTCCATCCCTTTATGACCACCATGTACCCATCCTCTGATGGCTACTTCCAGCAGGATAATGCACCATTTGAACACCTGTCTATCAGCTAGAATTCTGACCCTCAAAGACCTGTTAGACTGCCTTTAAAATGTCCACCTCCACTCCATTTATTATCCTTAATTAGATGCACCTGTTTGAGGTCGTTAGCTGCATAAAGACACCTGTCCACCCCATACAATCAGTAAGAATCCAACTACTAACATGGCCAAGACCAAAGACACTAGAGACAAAATTGTACACCTCCACAAGGTCCACTGTTGGAGCAATCATTAGAAAATGGAAGAAGCTAAACATGACTGTCAATCTCACTCGGACTGGGGCTCCATGCAAGATCTCACCTCGTGGGGTGTCAATGATCCTAAGAAAGGTGAGAAATCAGCCCAGAACTACACGGGAGGAGCTGGTCAATGACCTGAAAAGAGCTGGGACCACTGTTTCCAAGGTTACTGTTGGTAATACACTAAGACGTCATGGTTTGAAATCATGCATGGCACGGAAGGTTCCCCTGCTTAAACCAGCACATGTCAAGGCCCGTCTTAAGTTTGCCAATGACCATTTGGATGATCCAGAGGAGTCATGGGAGAAAGTCATGTGGTCAGATGAGACCAAAATAGAACCTTTTGGTCATAATTCCACTAAGCGTGTTTGGAGGAAGAAGAATGATGAGTACCATCCCAAGAACACCATCCCTACTGTGGAGCATGGGGGTGGTAGCATCATGCTTTGGGGGTGTTTTTCTGCACATGGGACAGGGCGACTGCACTGTATTAAGGAGAGGATGACCGGGGACATGTATTGCAAGATTTTTGGGAACAACCTCCTTCCCTCAGTTAGAGCATTGAAGATGGGTCGAGGCTGGGTCTTCCAACATGACAATGACCCGAAGCACACAGCCACAATAACCAAGGAGTGGCCCTGTAAGAAGCATGTCAAGGTTCTGGCGTGGCCTAGCCAGTCTCCAGACCTAAACCCAATAGAGAATCTTTGGAGGGAGCTCAAACTCCGTGTTTCTCAGCGACAGGCCAGAAACCTGACTGATCTAGAGAAGATCTGTGTGGAGGAGTAGGCCAAAATCCCTCCTGCAGTGTGTGCAAACCTGGTGAAAAACTACAGGAAACGTTTGACCTCTGTAATTGCAAACAAAGGCTACTGTACCAAATATTAACATTGATTTTCTCAGGTGTTCAAATACTTATTTGCAGCTGTATCATACAAATAAATAGTTAAAAAATCATACATTGTGATTTCTGTATTTATTTATTTTTTAGATTATGTCTCTCACAGTGGACATGCACCTATGATGACAATTTCAGACCCCTCCATGATTTCTAAGTGGGAGAACTTGCAAAATAGCAGGGTGTTCAAATACTTATTTTCCTCACTGTATATTGTGTAATAAATATTCTCCATTATCTTGTAATTGCTTAGTGTGTCTTCACCCAAAAATTAGTAATCTGATGCAAGCTCTCAACTCATTTTCTCTCTCTCTCTCTCTCTCTCTCTCTCTCTCTCTCTCTCTCTCTCTCTCTCTCTCTCTCTCTCTCTCTCTCTCTCTCTCTCTCTCTCTCTCTCTCTCTCTCTCTCTCTCTCTCTCTCTCTCTCTCACTCTCACTCTCGCTCTCTCTCTCTCTCTCTCTCCCTCTCCCTCTCTCTCTCTCTCTCTCTCTCTCTCTCTCTCTCTCTCTTTCTTTAAATACAAATGAAGTTTAGCTGTCAGTGACATCAATCTTAAAGAAAAGTTTTTTTGGTATTTTTTTTAAAATCCGAACATGGTCATTAAAGTGTAACTTCAGCGATTTCATTAAGCTTTGTATCATAGAAACCCGGTAGTATATTTTAATGATGGTACTTTCCCCCCTCATATCCCCCTGAGACGAGAGACTTATGCATTTTATTCCTGGGAAAAAATCCTCAGATTTATTGTAAATATCGTCATTTTGCGTCATCAGAGGATTTTTGGTCAGAGGCTGGAGACTACAGCCAGTAGAAGGAGAGGTCTCACTCACAGAATGTAAATGCGCACGCCCGCTGCCGCTCGGCTCTGGCATTCATAACGGAGCGATATGGAGCAAAGTGAGTGTTTCAACTTTTCAATGAATTCCTATGAAAGTTTAGCTTCCATATGCGATCTAATAACGTGCCAGACTGGACATGCGCTGTGAATGACGGCCGCGCTTACCTCAGCTCTGCTCAGCTCTTCGCTCTCGTGATGAATGAAATCTGACTCCTGCAGCTGCGTCTGTGACGTGACTTTCGTTCGGCTCATTCACACTTTATTGAAAAGACACATTCAGTTTTTAATTGTAGTGTCTGTTCTCTAACTGAACGAAATTATTTTATTACTATGAATATCAAAACGACGTTGGGGGCGGTGCCGCGGTAGGCAAGTGATAATCAATAGCCGTGGCTTTGGGAGGGGCCTCGTAGGGCAGCGAAGCAAGTGCATTCTGGGAGTTGTTGTCTTTCATCCACATGAGACAAAAATAAATGTTATGTCTTTTCTCAGTCTAGAAGGCACCAAAATTCAAAAATAATTTCACATTTCTACTACATAAATGACACAGTTTAAATACACATTCATTTTCCCAGCGCTGAAGTGCCCCTTTAAGGTCTTTTCCTCACATAGAGCTTCAGAAGTCATGTGAACTGCTTTTATGGTAGCTCCATAGAAAAACAACAGCAGACATAATTTATGCTTTTTCTTTTAAAACGGTTTTGATTTCACATGCCTCTCTCTCTCTCTCTCTCTCTCTCTCTCTCTCTCTCTCTCTCTCTCTCTCTCTCTCTCTCTCTCTCTCTCTCTCTCTCTCTCTCTCTCTCTCTATTTAATCACTGCATGTATAAACTTGTTTAAATCCAAATGGGTTTCCTGCATGGAATATGTCTGATCTCATTTGCGTTACCCATAACCCTGATTTATGAGAACCAGTCATAGAAGATACCCTAGACCTTGTGATCCCTGGCTGATATTTAAAAATTAATTAACCCCCTGACTGCAGCATCGCTGTCTCTTCCTCTCTCCGCCCGCCAATCTCTCTTTCCCTCTTCCAACTTCCCCCATTTTAAGGTGTCTTTTTTCTCTTTTTGCATGGGGATTAATATCTTAATTATCTCTTGTGTCTAAATATTTTCAATGAAACCATAGCTTATGCATATATCCATATGCATAATCTATGGTCTCATTGAAAATGAGCATTTATGTAAAGTTTTATTTTTTATTTGAGCTACTGCTCTGTCTTAAGGGCAGGGACATTTTCAGGGGGTCCACTTGATTTTTGTTAATGTATGTTAATGTTTGTATTTAGCTAAAATAAAATGTTTTGCAGTAAGACAGTAATGTGAATGATATCTAAGTTTTTTTTTATTTTTTAAATTACCTTACTGGAATCTAAATTATCAATTGATAAGAATTGGAATCGATAAGCAGAATCGTAATCGTTAAAATTCAAATGAAAAATTCTGTATAAATATTCCGTATTGTTTTTTTTTTTACAGGTGTTTTACCTATTACTAGGGCTGCACGATTAATCGAAATCGAACCCGCAATCGCGATTTGGGTTATGTGCGATTATGAAAGCGCAAAGACTGTGATTTTAATGAAATAAATATATGCCCAGCGTGTCAGTGAAGAGCGGCTCTGTGATCAGGAGTAAACGCTGCTCCGTCTGAAAGCACTGCGAGTTTGAGTCGCTTATAACGTGCATTTGAAAAAACAACACGTGTCAAACTTCTTCACAAACTTGTGAAGCGTTCATAAACCTGTTGTCCAACAAAATAAAACGTTTAATAACCGGCTTTAACTCACTTCATATCGTCAGTCGGGCTGATGTGGCTTCTTATCACAGAATCAGCACTGAATACTTTATTATGAAAATACCAGAGAAGGCTTGAAGAACTCAATACACCATATCTTGTCGCAGAAGTATTATGTTCATGTTTAATCAGTCAAAGCGTTTCTATCTTCGTTTTATTCAGCCTACAGCACAAGCTACACTTTTCCTGACACTATTACTTCTCTGAGGCGTATGTGGAGTTTGTGCTCGAGGGCGCCCTCTGGCCTCCAGCATGAATTAAACTTTTGGGTAGAAAATATGAAAAATAATACTTCTAAATAAATGTATATGACAATCTATATGTTTTTCTTCAATTTACAGGAGTTTTAATCCCCACAGTGCATAAGAGGCTCATATTTCATATTAAAGGCATAGACTTTAAGAAATTGATATCTCAGATAAAAAGCACAGATTTTTATAATAATATAGATTTTTTTTTACAATTAATCCTTAGATCTTTCTAATGATTTTTAGTCATAGGCTTTCTGCATACTAACAGGTAACCCATAATTGTTTTGGTAAAAAGTTTTATGTCAAATTAAATAATATTATTATTATACCGTTATATTTATTCTTAAATGCTAATTTTAATAATGAAAATGTTATTGTAATGGTAATATTTATTTTTATTTAGCAATAATAATAATCAAAATAATTATTATTTGCCATATTAATATATAAACACAAAATGTTATATACACACTTTTAATTTGTAAAAAGAAAAAAATAATAATCGCATTTTAAATCGCAATCGCAATTTTAACCAGAATAATCGCAATTAGATATCTTCCCCAAATCGTGCAGCTCTACCTATTTCACATTGCATGAGGTTGTGTTTTAAGGGTTAACAGAAATTTCCGTAAAAGTCCTGGATAATGTCCTGGCAGAAAATTACCAGTACGATTTCCTTTTTTTATTATAATTTTTTTTTTTATAGTGAACCCAAACCAGGACTATGTGTTATTTTTTATTTTTTGGTCCAGACCAGAAGAACCAAGAGAACTGAACTACAAGTGCATAAATGTAAATGCATATTACCTATTTAATGCACTCCCTAAAGATTTATTATTTGACTATTTCTACACTTTTCCCCAGTATTCTACCTATCAAAAGCTAACAGAACTGAGTTGAACAAATTGAGGCGATTTTCCCCTCAAGGCTGTGCAAAGATTTTGGGAGATTTTAGATAAAGACGCACTCATTCAAATAGTCATTTCATCATTTTTGGGTGCAGACGAACAAGCGGCGAATGATCAAAGAAAGTTGTTTCAACTTGTACTTAATATTCGTTACATGATTTTGCTTTTCCCTCCTCGGCGAAGCTTCCTTGAATGGATATTGGGTTTGATGGGTGTGTGCAATTAGTTGCATGGAATAATACAGTTCCCCTGCATAAGCGCTAGTCCTCTAGGTCTGCTTAAAGTATTAAATGCAAAAGCATCAGGAATGAGATGCACTGCAGTTGAAGCGTTGCAGAGATCTGGAAGATGGTGGAGGGGGAAGCACTGGCCTTATTAATAGAATAATCTTTAAGAGGTTTTTAAGATTTAAAGGTAAATCCTATTTGAGAAAAAAGCTAAGAATATATTGATTACAAAAGGTTTGACAGAACTTGAAACATGCATCGTAATTAATTCGCAATGCCTTACCTGTTATATATTGTTTTGAAGTATTACATATATTAATATGTATTTATTATTTGCACAGTGTTAAATGGTATATATTGAGCACATGAGCAATATTGGTAGCTTGCACTGAGCTTCTGAATCAACGCTAAACCTTTGCAATTTATATATGAATCTGATTATAGTTATGTAAAGGAAAACAAGCATTACAATCTATATTAAAGGGTATTATGAACAGCTTTATAATTATATATAAAGTAAAGTGTTTCCAAAGGTTTTCTTAGATTGTATTTGAGTATTGTGGGTTTGACGGACCCTGTTTGCGATCTTATTTAAAATGGGGTGTGCAACACCTTCGATTGGATTATGGCATTATAATGTGGTTGACAACAGTGCGATGGTTTTTCGGTGCTTCTGTGATTGTGTCTGCTTCCAGTGAAAGAGGCTGTCTTGTTTTGTTCCATTTGTCGGTGACATTGATTGTGTGTGCTTGTCCCGTGCATCCTCTCACAAGTCAGATTCTGACCCTGCGCTTTAATCTTCAACTGCCCCAATGAGATGACACTCTCAGCTGCCTGACAGCATTCTGGGTAATGCCTCTCTTGTCCTCTGTGTCTCTCTCTCTCTCTTGTACTCATTCTCCACTGTCCTCCACATCTTTTTTTTTCTCTCTTTGTGAACTCTAGGGTTTGTCTTGTAGATGTTGCTTTTATTGTGTTTCTGTTATGAAAAATGTTAAAGGGCATGATTTTTTTATGCTCTCCTCTAATTGACAGATGTAGGCCTTTAGTAATGGGTGACAGTTTTAAAATCTCAAACTTTTTTCCCCCAGTATTTTATGTTCTTTCAGTATTTGTTCTCAGCTTTTTGACAGTGTTCAATTATATATATTTTGATATTTAGGTATTTACTCACAGTTAATATGAAACAACGTTTGCAACTGATTTTACTTCCATAATCAGTTTATTTCTGAGTAAGATAGTATAAATAAATGCTATCTTACTAGTACTACAATGTATATTTACACTATTAGTCAAATGTTTGGAATAATTACGTTTTTTATGCTTTTGGAAGATATCAATGAGTATTGGTACTCAAATAGTATTAACATTTACATTTACATTTAGTCATTTAGCAGACGCTTTTATCCAAAGCGACTTACAAATGAGAGCAATAGAAGCAACTAGAACAGTCAAAGGCTACAGTATGCAAGTGCTGTAACAAGTCTCAGTTAATCTAAACACAGAACACAGTTACTGTTATTAATGCTACTTATTATCTCTGTTGACAATATTTTTGTGGAAACCGTAATTTATTTTATTCAGGATACTTTGATAAATAGAACATTCAATTTACAGCATTTATTTGAAATTAAATGACTTTACTGTCACTTTTTTCAATTCACTTCATCCTTGCTGAATAAAAATTTTAAGCTACACTGTGTGATATTTTCCCCCATCTAGCGGTGAAAAGATATATGACCATCCAGTAAATATTAGTTTCTGTTCCTCCCAATTCCGATTTCGTTTGAACTCCTACGGTGGCCGATTTAGTCCAAGATTAACATGGCTTCCAGTTCAATCCAGCAATCCCCCTCTTCACATTCGACACGGGTGTTAAAACACGAAAGGCGAAGCTTGAATTTACGGGTATTTACATTAGCCAAAGAGGGACATACCAAAAAATTACATATTTAAATGTTTTTTTTTTATTTCTTACATACGGGTAAGGGGTTCGAATGGGGGTCGCCATGTTGCCCCTCCATCTTGAAAGTACATTAGCCAAAGAGGGACATACCAAAAAATCAAAATTACATATTTAAATGTTTTTTTTTTTATTTCTTTAAAGCCTTAATTCTTTAAAAAATTCTTAAAATAAATTTCTTTAAAGCCTTAAAAATTTTTGGTATGTCCCTCTTTCGCTAATGTACTTTCAAGATGGAGGGGCAACATGGCGACCCCCATTCGAACCCCTTACCCGTATGTATTTTCAATGGCATATTATAAACTTACGAGAATACTTTATTACTTGAAAGAAGTAAATATACATTAATGAGGACATATATTTTTGAAAGAACTAAGTGTTTTTAGCTAAGAATAAACTAAAAAAGTTACACAGTGTAGCTTTAATTGTACTTACCCCAAACTTTTGAATGAAGTCCTTTTTGATTTCATGATGGCTTTACAAGGGTGTTTTATCATATACATTTATAACATTTATTTTGAATCAACATGGTAAAAAATACAACATGGTTTTGTCATACAAAGTCATTTTTAAAAATGACAACCCCCAAATATGACATTTTATTTACAGCATACAATCATGTTATTGACCACGTGAGCAGCGCGTTCCCACACGTGAATAAATCTCCATCCGAATGCCCGTGTTTTATCACTGAGGTGGCATGCAAATGTATTTTTACGGACTTCCACATGAGAAACAATTACCGTCCGAATAGGGCTTAAATTATGTTTTTAATATTCTTTAAGACAAACCATAAGTAAACACCATTGCTGAGTTTTTTCTCCATAAAACTGCAGTGAACCAAAGACAGTCTCAAAAGCGTGGTTTGAAATCGCTGGTGTTTCTTACGTCACAAACATGTTGTAACCAATCCTGTCAACGTGTGAGCGGGCATTAGCATATCATTACTATGCTGCAAAGCAGGGGAGTCTCAAGAGAAACCAGGTTATCCTGGTATATTTTTCAGTTGATATGAAAAATCGGGTACATTTAGCAATATATCGGGTGAATCATCTATATGTATATTATAGGGGTGTAACGATTCATCTACTACATCGATGTATCGATTTATTTTCCTACGATCTAACTACATCGATCTGTGCTCAGCAAGTTGGCCTTCCGGACGACATATATCGATCTAACATCGTTTTAAAAGGTAATCAATCGATTGTATCGATCATAGGAAATAACGCATTGGATTTAAGCACGTCAGACTTTATATGGATGTTTTTTTCTTAGCACTTTTAATGATAAAGGCGTTAAACGTTACTCGATTCAGTCTGCCTATCTGTGACATCATCGCAACGCACGCAGCAGCGCTAAGAAAACAAAACATAGCGGCGGATGGCAGAGGAGAAGCCAACCAGCGAGAAATTATCAAGCCACCAGGAGAAACAGCTACCTGTACTTTCAACCCTTGCTAAATGTTACCTGTGCATTCCTGACACCAGTGTGCCAGCAGAGCGAGTTTTTAGTACTGCTGGTGACATAGTGAACGCACAGAGAAGTGTTCTGCGGTCAGATCATGTTGATCAGTTGATACTTTTGAAAACATAATATGTAGAGTCATTGAAGAGTGGTTGGTTACATTGTACATTTTGTTAAATATTGTTTGTTTATTAAACTGAGAGTAGTAGCAGGTTCAGCCAGTTTATGCAACCTGAAGAAATGTTGGTTGCACTTTATTTTTGATAGTAATATTGTATTTGTATTATTTTAATGTTGAAAAACAACAGCAAAAGTAGCAGGTAAACCAACTATTAATTATATACCTGAAGAGAAGTTAGTTGCACTTTATTTTTGATATTAATATTGTAATATTAATATGTTGGATAACAAAAGCAGAAGTAGCAGGTTAACCTACTGTTGAAATGTTGGTTGCACTTACTGTGCTTTTATTGAAAATGTATTGAATATTGAAAATGAGAGCAGAAAAGGTTAACTTCCTGTTAATTCAACCTAAACTGTTGGTTGCACTTTATTCAAATAAAATTTGAATGCATTTGCCATTAATTGTTGTTTACTTGTTTGTTTATATCCATAATTAATTGATACCTGATTCCCTTACAAGAAACAACAGGAATCTAGGAAACTTCACCTGCACTGACCAGTATCCAGATATTTCAGTCACACAATTTTTGGCTAAAAAGTTACTGAATCGATTTCAAGTCACTGAATCGTTTCGGATCGTATCGTTCTAAATGAACCAATATCGTCCTTGAATCGTATCGACAACCTCAAATCGTGATACGAATCGAATCGTTGTTAAAACGAATCGTTACACCCCTAGTATATTACAATGTTATGATGAACTATAAACCTTTCTCCACTGACGTTCTAAGTTGTTCAAAGCGTTTCTAAGGATACTGACTTTTAGAAGGCTGCTGTCTGACTCTGAGATGGTGAACGGGAGCATGGTTTGTGTAACATTAGCGACACATTATTAGCTGTTTGATATCATAGTGAGATGGTGGTCCAGTGGGTTAAACCACTGAACTGATACGCAGAAGGTTGCTGGTTCGATCCCAGCGGTCATCACCAGTCCTTGAGCAAGGCACTTTACTCCATGTTGCTCCAGGGGGATTGTCCCTGTAATAAGTGCACTGTAAGTCGCTTTGGATAAAAGCGTCTGCCAAATGCATAAATGTAAATGTAATGTAAATGTAGTCAAGCAAAAAGCTAATCATATTAATTACTGTTATGTGTCCGACGTTGTAAAGAGCGATACATAAAACGTTTTACCATTCTGATAGTTCGACTTGTAGATGAGCCCATACAACATGCTCTTCATCAGTTCAGTCAGTTTCTGGTTCAAAAATATATGGCGGAATTAAACTTACCAGTATTTATCTTGCCATTGTGCAGCGTTTACTACAGTAAAGTTGACCGAGTGGGTCTCTGAGCTGCTGTGAGTGGAGGCGGGGATAATTTGCATATTCATGGATCCGTGTATACTAAATGAAGCAAGAGTGTAGAGTTACATTCAAGCTATTTTAAGGCTTTAAAGAAATTTTAAAAGACATTTAAATATGTAATTTTGATGATCAAAGATGAGTTTTACGAGATACAATTATTGACTACAGGGGGACTTGGTCAAAAAGCAATTTTTTATTTAAAAAAAAGTACATGTAGGACTCCACGTCGGGAATTCTCTGTATATTTGGATATTATATCAATTCATTACAAACTGAAAGTTTGAATTCAATTGAACTTACCAATTTAGTTCCAGAAATCTCATGACAAATACATCCTGAACATTCAGTATATTGTCCAGTCATATTGTCGGGAGAATATTTAGAAATGGCACTTTTTTAAATGGTCTCTCTTTAGACACAGAATTTTAAATACTAACAGAACTGCACAATTGCCCGGGGCCAATATTTAAACCAATGGTTATTGATGTGGATGTTTTTAATGCAACAAATCTCTCAAGCCACTTGACATTCAAAGGCGCCTGAGCCATCTTGACAGCATCTTGAATGCCTGTGTTTTTTTTCTTACCTTGTAATGTAGGCTTTTTATTTATTAGCAAGGGCTTTTTATACAGCTGGAGCCCAGCTTCCCATCGTACACGCTACTCTCGTACAAGATCTGGCCCTTACCAAGTAGGCTCATTAGCTACGAAAAGGAGATTCAGTTAATTAAAATAATTCCCCGTTAACACAGCTGCTTTGGTCAGCCAAATTAAACAGGGGGAGTGCTGCGCCGTCTGCTTCTCACTCAGCGAACGTCGCTCTGCTGCCTCCGAACATGGCTAATTAGCTCAATAGGAGGAATATTTTAATAGCAATTAATGAGGCACGGGCCTATGCGAGCTCTAATTTAAGAGCCTGGTTTATGTGGGGGTGCATGCCGATGAATTCTGAAGCCTGATGAGATCTCTTTTGTCACCGCTTGTGTTATGATCAGCCTCACTCGCTACCAGCGTGTTTCTCGCGGACGATTGATTTTCTTAAGATTTCCCAGCAAGCTAACTTCCCAGAGCAGCAGTGTTGGAGAATATTCTTCAAAGGTGTGATTTTGTCAGGCTATAAGCTACTCATTATTAAAAGTAGTTGATCTACTCTCAAGTTAGCGTTTTAGTAGTTCTGTTTCTTTTCCCGATATGTATCTTCCCAGATGTTGGTCAACCCTCAATGCACACCTTGGCAATAAAATCGCCATTTTAGTTTACTCACCAGACAGTATATATAGATCAACATCAGTCAGTCAAGCATTTTTGATTTTTCATGATGTGCTGGTAGTGATGCTTTACATATTATTGGTCATTCAATGTTTCTGTAAAAAAAGAACAATAATTAGAATAAAATTTTGGCATTTTTGGTCACACTTTAGATTAGGGTCCAATTCTCACTATTAACTAACTAATTTATTACTACGACTTTTGCCTCAATAAACTCCTAATTACTGCTTATTAATAGTTACTTATGTAGTTAAGTTTAGGTATTGGGTAGGAAACAGCCGATATGCTTGTAATATACTATTGGACCTTAAACTAAAGTGTTACGAATTTTTCTACTAATATTAATACAAAACGCTACAGTCTGATAAGCTGTTGGGCTCATGAATATTGATTACTTTATCTGTGTTCACTCAAACTCATTTGCTAAAATCAAAACGTGGACCGTAATAGGTGAGCGCTTGCCAATGAAATTGCTGCTTGTGCATTATTCCCACCCACTTCCAAAGGAACCAGCCGGCAGTGGCTTTTGCTTGGTCTTAAAGGCTGAATAATTCTGAAAAAATGCTGTAATTTTGAAAAGAAAAAAACAAGAAAGCATATATTGTACATCAATTCTAGCCAGTGGCTAATGACAGACTTTATTTACAAGGGCTGGTTATTGACACAAATTTCTAGCCAGGATGCCAGACGAACTTAGCCCCGCCCACAAAATTTTTTGCACGGGCAGTTCGGTCTGGACTTGATCCATAGAGAAGTAATTATGCCCGAACAGAAACTGTTCGGACCAATGAAATTGTCAGGGCGGGCTTTAGACGATGATGGACAGATGATAAACAGTAACGTAATCATCCACGTCATCAAAGGCGCTTGGGTTGAATTTGTTCTAATCCTAAACGGAGAACTTGTTCGTATATGCGTTCACCTTTACTATTTCTCTCAGAAATGATGATCGTGTTGGTAAGTACTCTGTGTATCCTTAAATTCTTTTTTTACAACACCGGCAAAGATCGTTTACACTCATCTTCTTCTTCTAACGTGACTTATTCCAGCGTGCGTGCGGACAGGGTTGCCAAGTTTTTACAGCAAAACTCGCCCAATTGCTACTCAAAACTTGCTAAAATCAAGCCCAATAGCTTTCCGGGCGGGGGGGTTCTCTGGGAAAAATGGCATTTGATGGGTAAAATATGTGTTATTTTGGCTGGACTGCCTACTAAATTTCGCATTCCTGGGTCTGTATATCACATAATTGGGGTCGCTTCAACCCGCGGACTTGGCAACACAGTGCAGTTGAGTTCTGTTGACATTTGACAACTAACGTTATGCGTCGCTCCGTTGCTCTGATTGGTTGTAGGTCTATCCAATTGAGGTCTTTCCTGGTTCGGTTGAAACACGCCCCATAATCACAGCCCAACGGAGCAGTATCAGACTCAAATTCTGACTAGAATTGAGTATGACGACGTCAGGCTAACAAATTTCACAATTCGTGTTCGATTCACAAGCTTGCAATTCGATTTGATTTCGATTCAATACCGATTATTTTGGATGTATCAGGTACAATACATGGCAAATTTTCTCAAGGCAAATGCTGTAAACTATGAGAGTCAGTTGGTAGTACATTAGCCTAATATAATGTTGAAGGTAAACATTAACTGATTTGTATACAAAAACTTAAATTACACTCAGATGTTTTTTTTTATAATAATAAAGTTATAATATTAACTTTACAATTACATAATCATATTTCTACTCCAATTCGTTTTTTGAAATAACATTTAAATGGTGGCTGTCATAAAAACTTTTATATTTATTTTTACCAGATTTATTCAAACATGCATTAAAAATTGAAAAACAATCAACATTATAATGTAATATGGTGCATATATTTCACTGTACATATTCACCTGTAAATTCAGTTCTGTTTATAGTAATAACCATCTCTCTATTTATACATATTTATATATATTCAGTACATATCCATGTCCTGCACTTATGCAACCATTGTATGTCCTGCACTTGCTGTTATTGCACTTCTGGTTAGACCTAAACTGCATTTTGTTGCCTTGTACTTGTACTTGTACTTGTGTAATGACAATAAAGTTGAATCTAATCTAATCTAATCTAATATATTTAGCAGAATGCTAAGTATAATAATTTTTCTATTTACATGACATTCTGTTTACAAGCTGTTTTACCTGATTCTTCCCATGGTTGAAACACAGATTGAGCGATTCCATGTGACATGATACGGATTTCGGGAAGATGTACTGTATCTTTTAAGTCTATTTGACTCTGTAACTGGTATTAAAGGTCCAGTTCTTTGTGTTTTTTTAAAGCTTTGATTGTGTTTACAGTGTGCAATATAACATGTGTTCATGTTTCGCGTGTAAAAAAACACAGTGTTTTTCACATAATTTACTTATCTGTATACCGCTGTTTTCCCTGTCCTAAAAACGGGCTGATGAGTTCCTTGTTCTATGAAGTCCCTCCTTCAGAAATACGTAACGAGTTCTGATTGTGCCAGCGGTTCCTGTGTTGTAATTCGACAGCAGCTTAGCGCACGTTGCGCGGAAAGGTCACGCCTCTTAACGGGGAGATGTATGCGCTCAATGATCTCTAAGTACAGCGTCCCTGTGAAAGCCAAACAAAGGTGATTTGACTCCGGGATGAAAATAACAGCGTCTCGACGACATGGCGACAAACACACTCAAACGCAACACTTCCTCGTCTTCTCCACGCAACACTTCCTCTTCTCCACGTGGGAGAGCAACAAGACCACGCCCCCTTTTGCGAGTATTCTTGTGGGCGGAGGTTAGTCTGTTCTACTGTTCTACTGACGTAATTAAAGCAGGCTGTACCAGGATGTAGTCCAAGCCGGCCGTTCGCTGTAGGCTTTGAAAGGGAACTTCTGTTAAATAAAATATCTCGCTTGGCATTGAACTTTGAGCTTTATAATTTTACAGGTATTATTTATGCTCTAACAGCAACATTACACACTAACTAAAGTTTGAACAATGGGATCACGAAGAACGGGACCTTTAAGGTGGAAGAGAAGATCAGTTCATGTGCGCTGCCTTTTCTCTTGAGATGAGCTGTGCCAGAGTGCTCTCACGCCACAGCGCCAAAACAGTGTATGTTTTTGAATTTCGTAATAAAATGGACATAATTTAAAATCGGAGACTTTGTTTCATATCAATAGTAACAAAGCGATTTATTGGATGGGAGGCAAGCTACAATGTTCCATTCATTCATCAACTGAAAACAGGATGACTAATCGATTCTTGGGGTTTCGATTCTTGGGGTTCGTAAAAATGAGAATCGATTAAAATCGAGAAATCTTTTTTTTTTTTTTTTACCCAGCCCTATTATTTACTTGTCTAGATTGAAATGTAGTCACATAAGTGAGTGATTTACTTGAAGTGTTGAGGGTTTTATGTCCGTGGAATCCAGAGTTCTGTCACATCCATTAACGACTTGAGTGTTACAGCGGTGCATTCTGGGTATAGCGGACTGGACACCTTTCACATGGTTTCATCACATGAGCCGAAAAGCTATTGACAGGCTTCTGCTATACTGCAACATCATATTACAGTCACCATGTTACGTTCAACATAGTAAGACAGGAGGCGAGGGGGAGGAGGTGGGCTGGAGACGAGGAGGAACACAAGGAAAAACGTGATGGAGTACTATATGCAAGCTACTGTGCTTTCTCCCAGAAGAACAGATTGTTGACAACATTGGAACTGTGCTTTGAGTAAACAAGTCTTAAAAGCCCAATTAGTCTGTGATTTCATTTTACATGCTTAACTGTTCTTTGAAAAGCCGCAGAAGAGTAAGATCTCTGGACACACCAAATAAATGGAACTGAATAATCATGATTAAGCAAATATGTGTTGATCGTAACAGCCGTAGTACATAGACATCTTTTTTTCTCTGCAGTTACAGTACCATGCTGGTCTGGCCTCCAGTCTTCTAAACCAACAGTCACTCAAACGCTCAGCCAATCAGATGGGAACATCTGCCAAAAGAAGACCCAAAGTCCAGCCCAGCACCCTTGTCCTTCCAACACAGTGAGTTTGAGTTCATATTTTTCACAGTATCTCATAACCAGAGTAGTGAAAGTTTATTATGCTCCCAGTAGGCTATTTCACATGTGAAACCAGTTCTATTGTTGCAGTGTTAAACTTGTCCAGTAAATGTACCATATATGGACTTGCTTCTCATGCTCGACATAGATGTAGGATTAAAGAAGCACAACACAAGGCCTACATTCATGAAAACTGGTCACCAGCATCTGCTTGTCCATAGACCCACCGGCAGCAGGTCAGCGGTGACCATTGATTCTCTTCCTCTCTATTGGTTCATCCGATCACGGTGGCAAAGTAGAATAGCTCATTGTTTTCCGTGGTGTCACTGGGGTCGTAGACCGTAGGCTTTAATAATAAAGTAGCGAGAGTGAGATTCGGGAAACATAGAGGAGAAGAGAGCACGGGCTCTGCAGGGAAGATGAAAGACGGATGGAGAATGAACGGAAAATAACTATGGAGGACAGATAGAAGAGACGAGAGCGGAGCCCAGGTGGTCTGTGTCCCTCTGAAAAGCCCACTGATGGGATACCACTCCTGTTTCTCCTTGCAAATGTGCTCTTTTTAATCTGATTCTAGTGCAATGTTTTATTTTCTTTCCAATGTCCTTCAAAGTGATTGTTCATTTATTTCAAGTTGTAGAGCTCTCCTTTGCTCCGATGCCTGCCTGGGTACTCGTAGCGCAATGTGCTTTCTAAGGCTGAAGGACAAGGAGAAGGAATAAAAATGTGCCATATATAATGTCCTATATCTACTGCTACGTCCGAAATCAATCTCTGTTCAACTGTTAAGTGTTGCCTAAAGACTATATATAGTGAACAATACATCAAGTTTTTGAACCCATAATGCTCTTTGATTTGCGTGCAACCAGTCTTTGTGCACTGACGCCAAGTTTGCCAAGCTCCTAAAGTCATCAAAAATATATTAGAATACTAGAAATATCTGCAAAGTTTTTTACTTTTAAGTGTTTTAACTTAACACTTTATCAGTTAGCTCAGTGTGAAGTGTTATCTGTCTCGATTAATGGATTGAAGTAACATTTTTAACTTGAAAGATTGTACAATGGAAATCAAATTATTTAAATGCTCATTTATCACCGGAAGATCAATTAAATCAGAATTAAATCATATAATCAATTAAAGTGCGTGTAAAGTCAAATTAAATATGTGCTCTGAGTTTGTCTTCGTGCCTGAGGAAGACCTGTTGGTCGAAGTGTTGCAATAAATTGGAGCAGATAAATCATTGTGCGTCACACCACAGAACATCACATTTGTTTTTTGCCTGAGTTTGTCACACCACAGAAAAAATGTGTTATTAACCAACAATTTCAATGATAAAAAAATCGGCACGTAAATAAAATAGCTTATCAAAATCTTAATCATCAGAATCAAAATCCTGTCCTCTGTCTGTGCTGAAACCACGCCCACTTGCTAAGCTGCTGTAAGCACACTAGAAGACGATACTCATGGGTGGGCACGAACTGCCGATGATGGCACCAGTTGTCGTTAGGACGGGAGGATGAAGGCCGGGGCAAGAGATAGTTGGTTCACCCCGTTCTGCAGCTGATTATCAATGATAATCAGTTGTCTTGTCTCTGATGGAAATTTGTAAAACCATCCGTAAAAATCTGTAAAATGATCACTGCAGAGGCAGGTGTTGGTGGTGTCTCTTTACAAAATGAATCCTCCTCTTCTTGTTATCATTGTTTTTCAGACATTTAAATAAGGACACAGCTGTTTTGTAAGTTATCACAATCAGGTAATATGTATTTACGCGGCGAAGGCATGATTACCTAGCAAACTGTTGACTGTAGTAACTAACGGTACGGACAGTAACTCGCGGTTGAGCGGGCGAACTGCTGCAAATGTGCTCTAGTTGTTATAGTGTTAGGGGAGGGGCCATGCTCAGTGGCTCGTTTTAGCCCCGCCCAAAAAGTCCAGAAATGGTGAAAAATGGTTTAATGGTCTAACTCAACAATACAGTACTAAACAGTTCACAGTCTTTGTAACATATTTCAGCAATACATTTCTAATATTTATAATGTGTTTAGAAGCTAATCTCAGAATTGCCTTTACACAGACTTTACAAACCCTTTCGGGTCATTAATTACTCAACCTAATGTCGTTCCAAACCTGTAAGTCTTTCGTTCATCTTCAGAACACAAATGAAGATCTTTTGAATTAAATCCGAGAGCTTTCAAGCCCCAGAAAGGGAGTAAAGACATCATAAAAGTAACCCATATGACGTGAGTGCTTTGTTTGCGAAACAAAACCCCCACTTACCATGCACGTTGGATATTAATATTTTGGTGAATTATGTGTTTTTGCACAGACAAAGCACTCGCGTCGCTTCATAAAATTTAGGTTAAACCACTGGAGTCACACAGATTACTTGATTGACGTCTTTACTGCCTTTCTGGGGCTTGGAACGGTAGTTGTGTAGCTGTCAATGGAGGGACAGAAAGCTCTCGGATTTCAGTAAAAAGATCTTAATTTGTGTTCTGAAGATGAACGAAAGTCTGACGGGTTGAAACGACATGAAGGGGAGCTAATGACAGAATTAAAATTTTTGGGTGAACTATCCCTTTAATGTTAAAGAAACAGTTTATGATATCACTGTTGTCAGATTTTTAAACATAACATTGACTAACAGTGAAATGCAGTAAATACAGCAGCACAGTAATATTGTGAATCGAGTATTTTTCTATTACTATGATGGCAAAACTGAATTTTCAGCATCATTACTCCAGTCTTCAATGTCACATGACCCTTCAGAAATCATTGTAATGTGTTGATTTGGTGCTCTTTAATTAAATCAATTTAATGCATCCTTGCTAAATACGTGTTATTTTTCTTTTAAAAATATTTTTTCTGACACCAAACTTTTGAACTAAGATTTCCAAGTGGACTAAATTGCCTTTTAAAAGGTACTTTGTTTTTGTTCACTCCTATCCCAACTAATTCCATTATAATAATAATAATAATACAAATAATAATGTTACAATTATTATGTTGAGTTCTGTATATAGGGAATAGTAACTGAGTGAGCGAGAGAACGATTTCGAACACAGCCGACATTTGTGCAGAAGGAAGCATTTGGAAAAGACCCAAAAGCAAAATACCACTTATATACCCCATAACCTGCAGTTTCCTTATAATGTCAGTACAATAAAAAGCGTCCCCAAATGTCAGATCTGCTGGTGTTGATGGTGCGTTTCCAGTTTTTTTGTTGCATCAGACTGCCCAGGTCACAAGCATGCACTCGGCAGGCTGAATTCAGGGGATTCGTTTTCATCCTGACACACTTTACCAGACTTTACCAGTACAGTAAAGTGAGATGCTCATGACAAATCTGCTTTTAGGCGACTCAACATGGCCTAAACCTGACTGGCTCATCAGTCAGCAATGCACTGTGTATCTTTAATAGCACTGTGCTGTTTTCGGATGGAAGAGGATGTTGAACGGAGCAAGGTGAACAGAGACAGCAGCTCCTCTGTCAAACGTCATTGTCCTGATGAATTTGCCGTTTCTAAAAGGAGCGGCGCATGAATTATGCAGCACAACCTTCATGCGCGTTTGCTTTTATGTTGCTTTTTTACTTGCCAGCGTTCTGATAGCGTTCCCCTCTGACATTGCCGCTTGCTTAAATGAGTGGACCGACTGGAGAAAGTAATGATGCCCCAAAACCAGATGTTTCTAAATGCATTTTAATAGATGTTTACTGTGTAAATAAATTATAATATGATAAATAATTACAGTTGTAACTGGCAACCTAGATTTGGTGCGCAAACTAATATGCAAACAAAGGGATGCCCAGGCTTAGTGATAAACATATAAAGATAAAAAGAAAACAAACAGATGCATCTTTATAACCTTCAAAATAATAAAGTTAACCAACCAGACGCTCTATTGATCCATTTATTCAATCAGTCTGTTATAACCATTCATACTGCCATTAATGAACCAGCAGGAGTTACCACAAAATTATTAATTTTAAAATCACGGCATATGAAAATAGCCTGATTATTGAGGCCCAGAGGAGAGTCTGAATGATAGCTGGTCCCATCCTGGGCATTCATCGCCATATTAATCCTGTAAACAGAATTACACAGCATTTACTCATATAATCTGGCTCGAAGGGATAGTGTCTGCGCTTGAACACTTTCCCAGCAGCTAAGCAGACAAGCAGTTACAGAGTGAGATTTGATAAATATGTTGTAGTGCTTTTTTTAATCTGTCAATTTTGTGAACTGTAGACAGGATTTGTACCCATATGAGCTAATTATGAACTGGAAAAGAGGCTCAGTTGTGTCTGTATAAATTAGATCATGTCTAATCAGTGACAGTTCTCCTATGTCATAGTATATGCATTGAAAGCCGCCCTGGTCAGCTCAAGGTGACCTTTGCGATGTGATTGCGGAAGTGTCATTTGGTCAGGGCTTTCTGTTGCTTTTGAATTCTCAGGATATGAGACTGCTGCCCTCCTAGGATCAATGCAGAGTGCTGTTGTCATTTTAGTGCCTCGTCGGCCAGACAGGCAAAGCCACAGTTACTGAACCGAGACTAATTCACCATTCCACCCTCATGAGACCTGCAGATGTACTTTATGTTACTATAATTATCAACAACCTCATCCTGTCTGTGTCATTCGCTGCCTGCATCTTTACTCTTCGCACATTGTATATTTAAATAGTCATTATAACCAATTACTCAAGTATTATCATTAATATTATATGGCTGGATTACATATGTTCAGATTATATTTTGTGTATGCTTTTTTTTAGTTGTGTTTAAAAAATGTGCCAGCCTAAGGAGGTGGGCTTCCCCAAGTGAGTCTCCTGAGGGCTTTTCCCAAGGTTTTTTCCTCATCTCCATCCCAGGGAGTTTTCCTTTCCACTGTTGCCCTTGGCTTGTTCACTGGAGTGTTCGTAAGGGACTGCTCTTTGTAAAGTTGTGATTGAATTCTAATTGAGATTGTAATTATTTTGTACATTGTTTTTACTGTAGTTTTTGATTAGATTTTAAAGTCTTTACACTTTGTTAGTACATAGTACTTATATAAATATACTGTAACATTCTGGGTTGTGTGATGTTCAGAATTAAGCTTTTCAAATTCCTTTTCAGTTCCGTTTTAAGTTAATTTGAATGTAAGTTGAATTACAGTGAAATTCATCTGACTGTAAACATTTTAAAAAGTGGATAGATGGATGGATGATAGATAGATAGACAGACAGACAGACAGACAGACAGACAGACAGACAGACAGACAGACAGATAGATAGATAGATAGATAGATAGATAGATAGATAGATAGATAGATAGATAGATAGATAGATAGATAGATAGATAGATAGATAGATAGATAGATAGATAGATAGATAGATAGATAGATAGATAGATAGATAGAAATATTGGATGGATGGATGGATGGATGGATGGATGGATGGATGGATGGATGGATGGATGGATGGATGGATGGATGGATGGATGGATAGATAGATAGATAGATAGATAGATAGATAGATAGATAGATAGATAGATAGATAGATAGATAGATAGATAGATAGATAGATAGATAGATAGATAGATAGATAGATAGAAATATTGGATGGATGGACGGACGGACGGACGGACGGACAGATAGAAATATTGGATGGATGGATGGATGGATGGATGGATGGATGGATGGATGGATGGATGGATGGATGGATGGATGGATGGATGGATGGATGGATGGATGGATGGATGGATGGATGGATGGATGGATGGATGGATGGATGGATGGATGGATGGATGGATGGATAGATAGATAGATAGATAGATAGATAGATAGATAGATAGATAGATAGATAGATAGATAGATAGATAGATAGATAGATAGACAGACAGACAGACAGACAGACAGACAGACAGACAGACAGACAGACAGAAATATTGGATGGATGGATAGACGGACAGACAGACAGACAGACAGACGGACCGAAAGAGAGACAGAGATAGATATATAGACAGACAGACAGACAGACAGACAGACAGACAGACAGACAGACAGACAGACAGACAGACAGATAGATAGTTCAAATTATTTCAAGTGCATCCAGGTTGTTTCATGTTCAATCTCCAGATTGAAGGGATCGCTGGTCAAGATGTGTCTCTTTCCTGTGCTGCATTGCAGCAAAGCTTAGAGAGCAGAGTGTTATGAAAATTTTAGTCATAGCTGATCCCTGATTAAAGGAAAGAGAGGAAGACAGCACTCGTTTATCAGTATTCATCTCACCCTCACATGCAGTCACAAGAAAGGGCTATTTGATCACTTTATATCATCCATCAGACTGAGAGCAATGTTACCACATTACATCAAGATGAACAAAGTACACGCACCTCCTTTTTTGTGGTCCTCTGACACTGACTTCCTGCCATCCTCTGGGGTGTCTGAAGACGCCCTTTCTTGTGGCCGCATCAGTTTTTAGGCAGTTGCCGTGTAATCCACTGAAAGTGTTTCATCATCTGGATGATAATCTGATGCATTAACATTCAAATCACACTCCAAAGTGGATCCTTAAACTGTGCTGCAGAACCTGTCCACTGAGTATTCATCAACTTTGCATTTAGATTACAAGGTTAGTTTAAAAAAAAAAAAACATTTGCGTTTTCCTCTCACCGAATCTCATGGTATATAAGCACTCGTACCCTCAAGGCCCAGATATAATTAAGCAAAATCGAATAACAAACTGGTGACATCATTTCGAACAAAATCAGGCCAAAACGAAGTTCGTTTGGAGATAGTTTCAGGAGTTTGAAAGGCTGGTAAAAAAAAAAACTTCGAACTACCTTTAGTTCACGGCGATTACGCACTAGGTAGGTGTTCTCTGAGGCTCCGCCTTCTTTAAAGTGGAAATCTTCTCTGGTTAATTTTTTCTGGAAAATGAACACACCGGAGAGCTGCTTATTAGTAGAAAGTGAAGTTGTAATGGAATGTTTTTCATGTTTAAAGGTGGGGTAAGCAATATTTTGAAGTCCTTGCTGAACATTCTTGATATTTGAAATCAACCCAAACATACACACCCCTTTCTTCATTGCACCGCCTCCAAAGCTCACTCTCCAATCCTAACCGTCCTGCTCTGAGCTAGTCTCGAACCCCAATCGATGGCATGCAGTGCACAGAACCGTATAGCGAGAGTCTATAGGGCTCTGGCAGTGCACTAACAAGGACACTAAACAGTAAACATCGCATTCTCAAACGCATTCTCTAGTAAACATCAACTCTCACTAGCTCTCACTCTCGGTAGCTGTACAACCTCTGTTACACTCGCAATGCAAGAGTGCATGTCTTAATTAAGCAACTATTAATTCTGTGTAGGAGTTTGAGTGCCCCTCTCAACAATCATCAATAATATTGTGACAAATAAAACAGAATTTGAATTATAATTAATATAACAGCGTGTACAAAACGGTAACAAAGCACTCAAATGTCCCGTTTATCTTTTACGTATATGTCAGTCGGAAATATAGACTGTAATGTCGTTGCCATGACGTGTTGCTATGGTGCGTGTCTTGTTTGATTGCTCATTCTGACACTGCCTCCTCTATATGTTTTTCTTTGTGTTGTAATAATGTGTTGTAAAATACAATAAGTTTGTATCTGTAATCCCAGATTCATAATTGTCTGGTCTACTTACAACAGCATTCGGGAAACTCTAGGCTCGCGAGCCATATGGTCAACGCCTGTGGCTCGACGCCAGAAAAAAAACAATCACAATTTTGAAACCTTAATTTTCATCATTAATCAAAGCTATTATTCGAAATGCAGGCTGTCAAGAAGGAGGCAATATGGGCAGTGTCTCTTCAAAAAAAACCTGAAAGATACAATATATAATAATAATAATAATAATAATAATAATAATAATTAAAAAAACGTGTATATACAGTGTATATATATATATATATAAAATCACTCGTTTTTTTAAAGGAACACTGTCCAACAGCGACACCCAGGTAAAGTTACAGCGGGTTACCTGAGCCCATTGATTTTAACAGACCCACGAAAGTCGCGCTATGATTGGACATCGGACAGCGTAGCGTGGCATGGGGACGTAATGACGTGCCATTAATCGATCTATGTTCTATAACATGTAAAACGGGAACTTGAACAGAATACCGGTATTCTAAAAGAAACTCATGTGTTGGAGAGGTTTTGGACTGTAAGGTTCTGATTGGCTAATGAATGAGTAAACCCCCCTGGGTGCCGGTCAGAGCACCAATAAGGAGGAGACAGGTGATTTACAGTTATGCATTTAGCAGACGCTTTTATCCAAAGCGACTTACAACTTGGGAGAACATGAAGCGATAGGTCATGAAGAGTCGAGAAGCGCAATAAGAGCCTGAAATCCTGAGACCGTGTACATTGCTCAGTGTAGCACAGGCTAGGGGAGGGAAGAAGAAAGAGAAAGAAGAAAGAGGTATTTTTTTAAAAAAAATTTATGAGGTTAAGTGCTCATGGAAGAGCTGAGTTTTAAGTTGACATTTGAATGATGTCAATGATTCTGCGTTACGGATGGTGTTGGGAAGATCGTTCCACCAGCTGGGAACGTTGAATGAGAATGTTCTGGAAAGGGATTTTTTCCCCCTCTGTGATGGTACCACATGCCGTCGTTGCTTTGCTGAGCGAAGGCTTCTGGTTGGGGTGTGGATTTGTAGAATGGGGTCAAAGTAAGTCGGAGCTGAGCGTGTGTTGGCTCTGTATGCAAGGGTCAGCGCCTTAAACGTGATGCGAGCAGCGAGTGGTAGCCAGTGTAGGGAGATGAAGAGAGGTGTGACGTGGGTCCTTTTGGGCTCGTTGAAGACAAGACGTGCTGCTGCATTCTGGATCATTCGAAGTGATTGGATCGCACAAGAGGGGAGTCCAACCAGAAGCGCATTGCAGTAGTCAAGTCTAGAAATAACCAGGGCCTGGACAAGAAGCTGTGTTGCGTGCTCTGTTAGGAACGGTCTAATCTTCCTGATGTTGTGGAGTGCAAACCGGCATGAGCGAGCTGTCTTAGAAATGTGTTCTCTGAAGGATAGCTGGTCATCAAATGTTACTCCAAGATTTCTGACTGACTTTGATGGGGAAATCAAGGATGTACCTAACTGGATGGTGAAGTCATGTTGTATGGTGGGACTGGCGGGGAAGATGAGAAACTCAGTCTTTGCCAGGTTGAGCTGCAGGTGATGTTTTCTCATCCATGCAGAGATGTCAGCCAGACAGCTGGAGATTCGTGTTGAGACCGCAAGTTTATTTTGTTCGTTCTGAATAAACACGAGTCCCAGCCACGCCGACCCTGTCTTCTTCCTCCTTGTTCTGCAAACTTTGTAACATGTGGAACCCCTCTACACCCACTAAACTACTTTTTTTTACCATCACAGCCGCCGAGATGAACGAATCGTCAAAGTGTTGATTGTAGCATTATTTTAAGATCTTTTCCCATCACATTAAAGGCTGCAGTGTTGAGCATTAAGTACACAGGCAATCTGTTGATCACGTGAATGCATTGATCTCGTCATTGCAGTACTATTTCTCTCACAAAATGCATTCCCCGTATGATGACATACAGGGAAGATTCCAGATCGGCTTGTCTGAGCTTTCATTTTCTCATAGGCAGAGCAGGACAGCCAGAACTCGGTTTACGCATAGCAAAATTTCTAGCCACTTGGGGACCATATACAGGCTAGGGGAACTCATATTAATGTTAAAAACCCTCATAAAATGTCATGCCATGGGACCTTTAATGCTGTTAAGCAGCTTGCTTCAAAGCACTTTTGTATAAAGTGCTATTTAAATAAACGTTACGCATCTTGACTGGTGTGCTGAATTGCGGAGCTTCTGCAAACATGAACATTCCACAATCAGGGTTGTTATAATGTCATTTTCCTGTGGCTTTACAGAGATTTTAGGCGCGTGACATTTACAGCTCAAGTGATTGGTTCAAAAAGGTATGTGGTCCCATGAGCAAAAGATAGCAAATGACTACTTTTCCTAAAGGCTAGCTTGACTGTTGTTTGACTACTTTTAATTGAGTTGCTAGTAGCTTCCTCAACAGCACCAGAGACATTACACCTGATCTAGGAGTAAATTGCACTCTGGAATGGTGAGTTTCTCCTGAATATTTTAACCTGAAATGAAGTCGTCACTGGCAAGTTGGCCCATGGTGCCTTGCTGATTGACAGTGATACAGCACATTCAAGGTCAGAGGATACAGCCGCATCCACTTCCATTGGTTTTCTTGACCTTTATTTGGTCTCGTCCGGTACTGGTGCAGTGGTATAACAGGACAGATGGGTAGTAGACAATTAAAAACCTGTTCAGAGAGACGGCCTGGGGCTGGACCAGAGGGAGGGACTTTAACAAGGACCTTTAAACACTGTGGTTCGAAGCCAGCCAAGCACCAAATGTGAGTAAATGTTGGCTTTGGTGAGTCAATAAAATGCCAGATTGGCAGGAAGGAACTATGAGGAACTGCAACACTACATAGCATAGTTTAGGTAAACTAAAAAATCACAATATGTTTTGATATTTATTTTATTGACAGGTACAGTTTCACTGTGACAAAAACTGCAGTTTGTCACAAACTTGTATAATCTGTTGTCATACTGAACTAGTAATCTGGCTAGTAATAAATATTCACATTCACGATTTTTAACATTGAGAGATGTGGCAAATTATAGTTTTGGATCCTGCACCTTTGACTGATTTTACTCATTCTTGACCATATCTTGGACCACAAAATCTATGCAGGCAGGTATCGACTTTACAGAGCGAAGACACAGTGATTTAATGAGTGTACAGTTGTTGATGTGCAAGTAATGTTCGATATGTTAATTCAAGCCTCGCTGTGCCTAAAATCCATTATGAGACTCATGCTCTGCTTGGCTTGAGAAAACAATCAGAGCCACAGAAGGGAAAAAAAAAACCTTTCTGTGAGTCCAGCGATGATGAGTTAGTTTGCATGGAGATTAGGTAGGTTTCACTCCTGAGATTATGAGTTATGAAGCATGGAAATATTAAAACATGTCTTGTCTTGTATCGTGATGACACCCCTCTGTGGTGCCAATGGAGATGTAATTGCTAACCCTATTTGGTTACATCCCAGCTATTCTATTGCCAATAAACCACCAATGCCAGAAGATAAAATAATTGCTTGGCTGCAGTGACT
This sequence comes from Romanogobio albipinnatus, assembly GCA_023566225.1. Lineage (NCBI taxonomy): Eukaryota > Metazoa > Chordata > Actinopteri > Cypriniformes > Gobionidae > Romanogobio > Romanogobio albipinnatus. The sequence goes on from CM042253.1 coordinate 47,127,728, forward strand.
CTGTGATTGGCTGGAGAGCAGGTTTTGGTTCATGTGAGGTTAGTATCCTTATGCCATCCTATTTGACAATTGAATTTAAATTATTTTGTTTAAAGGGGGGTCTAATGCTATTTCATGAATTCTGACTTATTTACACTGTTAAAGAGTTGGATTCTCATGCTAAATTTCGAATAATAAGTTGGTCATATGATGGAGTATTTCTGTGCCAAATACACTCCTTCAGGATTCGAACAAGTTTCAGAAAGTTTTTTTTCTCTCGAGTATGACCCTTTATGACCCTTTATGAATTCCTTGTATGGCCACTTCTCTCTTCTCGCTCATCAACCAGAGCAAGAGCACGTCCATTAACAAGCTTCTTTCGGGTTACGGAAGCCGTCTGCAGCTCTGCACAGGACTTGCTCAAGAAAGAGTTGTCATTTTTGTTTTTAGACCACAAAATCAACAATAGCCCCGTTTCCACCAAAATTACCCGTAAACAATTTGTCCCAGGAACTCTTTTTCCCCCAGACCTGCTGCTTTCTACGCTGCTGTCTACCCTGTTCCATAGTAGTCTACAGTACCGTACAGTACAGTACAGTGAAGATTCATCCGGTGACGTAGAACTGTCTTTCCAGAGCCCACTGGATTTCGTCCTCTGCAAATAAACTTAATAAAGCCTGAACCTCGTCGTCGGTTCATCTGTTGTATTTTTTAAACTCATTGTTGATTTGAATAGCAAACGGCTCTTACTGCACGCACCACAACAGACTTTTAGGTTGAAATAAAATGCTGCGTGAGCTCAACCAATCAGCATGTTCATTGCCCAAGTCCCACCCCCAAAAGTTCCTGAACTTTGAAAAAGTACTACCTTGTGAGCAGGGCCGTTTTGAGGGGGAAATCTTTACCCGGAACTTTATTTAGACTTTATTTTAACATGAGATTGGCAGAAACTGTGTGTATTATGTGTTCTTTAAAGCTTTTTTTTTTTTGTTTAGGATTTTTGCAGGTTGATTTCTATATATTTAGCTTGTGGCATAAGTATTTATATTTATATTTATGCATTTGGCAGACGCTTTTATCCAAAGCGACTTACAGTGCCCTTATTACAGGGACAATCCCCCTGGAGCAACATGGAGTAAAGTGTCTTGCTCAAGGACACACTGGTGGTGACCGCTGGGATCGAACCAGCAACCTTCTGCGTATCAGTTCCATGGTTTAACCCACTGGACCACCATCTCTCAGTTACAGTTATATAAGTAATAACTGTACAAGTACTTTGTAGTTACTTTTACCATTGTTACGGTTAAGCTCTCATAAATGACAAGCGACTAACCGGAATTCATTCATTTTCAGTGTCGAGGAGTATGGGAAGGTCCAATCATATGCAAATGAAGACATTTTTTAACTTTTGCAGCAAGACCATATCCAACCGCCTGACAGGATTTGATGTATTCTAATCAAAACTTTGAGCGCGAGGATTTACCTGTATTTTTCTGTTAACAATATTCTTTAATGAGACTTTATGTAGAATTCTGAAACCCTTGTTATTAGTGACACCGGTGGCCAATAAGTGAACTGAAGCCATCCACTTGTTCTCGCACTCAGCACACATAACGTACACGTAAAGACTGAACGTGATTCAAGGCCCCGATATACTCACTGCAAAGTTTTTTTTCATTCTTCACTTAGGGGTAAAAAGAAGTCGGAATTACCTTTGTAGCGATAAACTGTTTACGAACATCTCGTTGCCATCCACGCTGCTCAGAGCGACGTTTAGATGAATATGTAAATGTGTGCTGTGCACTTTACTCTCAGTAACAAAATAAACACCCAACAAAAATGACAGAGGTGAGAAAGCAGCCATTAAGAAAGCATCTGATTGTAGCGATGTGGATATGTTTGCACCAGCTCAACAATTCACCAGCATTATGTCGACGGATAATTAAAATTATACTTAGGCTATTTTGATTATAAAATTTATTTGAGACGATAGACTATATTGATCTGGCTATGTGAGGCTATAGTTTGAATGAATCCCTTTTCTTTGCATGATACATTGACATTACAGTACAGAACGTCTCTTTCGGCATTAACCTAAACATTGTACAAGCATTCGTTTCATGTGTCACATACCCCTTTTCCATGTCAACTGAGGAGCCTTCTAAGAACCGTTTGCTTTTCCACATGCTGAGAGCCACAACAGAGCCAGGTCTTACGTCACTGTATACGTCTCATCTTTCTCAGCAACGCTAGCGAGGCAGTGCCAAGCCCGCGGGTTGAAGCGACCCCAATTATGTGATATTTAGGCCCGGGAATGCGAATTTTAGTAGGCAACCATGCCAAAAAAACACATATTTTACCCCCAAATGTATTTTTACCGGGGAAGCCCCCCTGAAACGCGATTGGGCTTGTTTTGAGTAGCAATTGGGCGGGTTTTGTTGTGAAAACCTGGCAACTCTGGGCAGCGGGAAACACAAACACACCAGGCTTATTCGAGATGCATCGGCGCTGCACAGACGATCCACGTATGATGTAAAAAAAACGCATGAGTGAATCAAAAGCATAAGGAGTCGTGTGCTCTCGCTGGACTCGTTATCATACGGCGATCGGTCTCTGCACAGCACCGCTGCCAACAAGCCTTCCATCAACAATGCAAACGTTGCGTTATTATTGATTCACATGGCTTTACGATCCTACATCGGCATCAAAACACAGCGAATCCAACGCATTCATGCAGTTCACCGTAATTTGTATAGACGGAGATTACAAACGAGCAGCAGCTGTTAACTCCATTAGCTGCTATTTCAACAATGGCGGATCTCAAAAGTTTGTGTTGGTCTTGTTGACCCCGCCCCCAGCGCCTGACGTAATCGGTTCTTACTTCTAGCCCTGTTCTAGCCCAGCAATGTTTTGGTGCTACTTAAGAACCACTTTTCCTGGCTCGGAGCTGGGACTTTGGGTGTGGAAACACAACTAACCGATTTGAAACTAGGCTCTGGCTCCGATCTAGCTCTAGCACTGCTTTGGTGGAAAAGGGGTAACATAGAACAGAAGAGAGGCTTTTGGGAGTGCGCGTAAATGTCACATACTTTTGATTTTCCTGGCAAAACCTTCTTGCATATAGCCCCTTTTTTACCATTATTTATGTTTATTAGTCCTAGCAAACCTACAATGTTTTTCTTTCAGACGTATTGGGGGTAATTTGTTTTGTGTGGATATATTCATACAATCATTATGTTCATTCAAATCATTAATTTTACTATGGTGAATAAGCAGAGGGTAATGGTTGGTTGAAAGTTCTGTGCGATTGGCACTATGGGAAATGCGTCAATCATATGAGAATGTCAGAGACTGCGGAAAGGTGGCTTTAGGGATTTGAACCCCCTGCCCCAAGTAATAAAGTTTAATGTATAACATTTCCCACAACATTTGTGCCGCAGACATGAATGATCCCTCGAGTCATGAGAATTTTTGTGGTGAGGTGTGCAATCAGACGTGTTATTTTCACCTTGTGAATGATAAAACAGAACAAACTGTACCATTAAGTTACATTGAAAGACCCAAGCCATATCTAGAGACCACAATATCTTACAGACAGGGTGGGTTATTTTGAATTAGGCTAGTAGTAAACCACCTAGCAACCATCCTGAACACCCTAGCAACTGCTTAGAAATACTGTAGCACTGTGCTGGCATGTTTGGCATGCACAAGTACTGCCCACATTTTCTCCTGAAAAGTAAAACTCAAGTTTATTCTCGGTCTAATGATTCCCAAAATCTGTATATAGGCATATGTCGAGCTGGTGATAAACTCTAGCGATGCTCTCCCCTATTTAATATGCTGTTATTTAATTTAAGCTAGTAAATGAGGAACCTTAGTGCAGGCACGAGGGAAATTGTGAACAAACGGAGAGGTATGTTGAACAATTTCTCTTTGCTTTTGATCTTCCCTTCTGGGAAAGAAACTGCTGTTGCAGGAAAATCACTGAGAAATTTCAACGTGATGAGGCAACTTAATCTTTGTCGATTCTCCAGCTGCATTGCACTTGCAGATGTGTGTGTACGCAATCACATGCGTGTCCCCGTTTGCACCTTTCCGTGGGTTACCTGGGTTCTCCACAACCGCTGTTAAGAAGTAATATCTCTATAGTTGGGCCAGTAACTTTCAAATGACTTTTAAACAAATCCCTCCACCAGCCACCCACCATCGGTTCTTTAATGAATTATTTTCCTCGTCTGTGTGCAGGGCCAGTCCCTCAAGTCTATTGATAGCTGATGGCAACGGAGATTTTCATTAAACCCTTATTAGCATTGACCCTACAATACATGTTGGACGACTCTTCTTGGGGACTGTTCTGCTGACTCCAGGGATGGCTGAAGGCTTTTGGCACTCTCAGTCCAATTTATTGATGTCTAACGAGGCTGTTGAGCAACCCTGGCAGGGTTTTAAGTATTCCTTTTCTTCTGAAGCATTGAAGGTTATGTCAGATGTGGAACAGTGGAGACTCTTGTTGATGGTGGATGATGCAAATCGATGCCTTAATGCTTTCAATTTAGAGCTAATACAGTCGTTTTTTGTGTTGCTTCTGATGTTTATTTTCCTGTTTTGACATTGTTTGGATTATTTACAGCTGTGCTGAAAACAGTGAGGTGTGATGTGTGTGTCTACATCAGTGTATTATCCAAATTAGCTAAAAACGGAAATACATTTATTAAAGCTAAATCAATTATACAAATATTAATATTAAAATATAAAAATACTAATAATAAATAATATTAAATTAATATATATTACAAAAATAATAAAAATGACATCACCACATGAAATGACTAAAACTTCAACTAAAATAGAAGTAAAAACTGAAGATATTAAAATAAAAGCTAATTCAAAATCAATAAATAGAATAATTAGCCTGACGTCGTCATACTCAATTCTAGTCAGAATTTGAGTCTGATACTGCTCCGTTGGGCTGTGATTATGGGGCGTGTTTAAACCGAACCAGGAAAGACCTCAATTGGATAGACCTACAACCAATCAGAGCAACGGAGCGACGCATAACGTTAGTTGTCAAATGTCAACAGAACTCAACTGCACTGTGTTGCCAAGTCCGCGGGTTTAAGCGACCCCAATTATGTGATATACAGACCCAGGAATGCGAATTTTAGCAGGCAGTCCAGACAAAATAACACATATTTTACCCATCAAATGCCATTTTTCCCGGAGAACCCCCCCCACCCTGAAAGCTATTGGGCTTGTTTTTAGCTAGTTTTGAGTAGCAATTGGGCGAGTTTTGCTGTTAAAAACTTGGCAACCCTGTCTGCACGCACGCCCGGAATAAGTAGCCTAACGTTAGAAGAAAAAGATGAGTGTAAACGATCTTTGCCGGTGTTGTAAAAAAAGAATTTAAGGATACACAGAGTACTTACCAACACGATCATCATTTCTGAAAGAAATAGTAAAGGTGAACGCATATACGAACAAGTTCTCCGTTTAGGATTAGAACAAATTCAACCCAAGCGCCTTTGATGACGTGGATGATTACGTTACTGTTTATCATCTGTCCATCATCGTCTAAAGCCCGCCCTGACAATTTCATTTGTCCGAACAGTTTCTGTTCGGGCATAATTACTTCTCTATGGATCAAGTCCAGACCGAACTGCCCATGCAAAAAAATGTGTGAGCGGGGCTAAGTTCGTCTGGCATCCAGGCTATAGAATAATAGTAGGGCTGCACGATTTATCGAAATATCACAAATGTACATATCGCGATATGTGAATGATTTAAATAGTTCAAAATCTTGCAAAAGGTTTTTTGTCGACACAGCAGAGAATGAAACACGTTTTAAGGTTTTAAATATATTTAAATATAATTTTACATTTATTTTTACACACTTAAAGCAATATCGTATTGCATATCGATTATCGCATTAACAAGTTATCCAATATCATTATGCAGCCCTAAATAATAGTATATAAATAACACTTATAAACTTTGAAAAGATCATTCAAAGATGTTGTTCAAATCAATGTGACGATTTAAGAGTGACCATCACAATGCTGACCCGGACCACCTCAAGTGTTTAGACTCCATCAATATGTGTTGTATCCGAAGAAACAATTAGTTTGTTCGATACCAAGACCTTAATGAAAAGCCATTGATTTGGTATTGACAGTGACCGTGACCCAAGGACCTCTTGGTTTGCACTTAAAGTTAAAGGTCTGCAACTTTTTTACTCAAAAAATTCTCTCATTTCAGATATGTGGATGATGTCATCTCCAGAATTGGACGAATGTTTCCAGATATGTCAATCGAGCTTTTCCGGCCAAATGGGACATCAGCAGTTCTTTTGGTGAGATACACTCTGTGATACACACATCGATTCAGTTTTTTTTTTGTCTATATCGTGTCTCTGTACAAGGCAAAATGACAAGATTTATATTTGAAATGGATTTTATTGGTTGTTATAGTTCACACAAAAATGAAAATGCTCTCATTAATTCTTCATCCTCATGTCGGTTCAAACCCGTCAGACTTTCGCTCATCTTCGGAACACAAATTAATGAAATTAAATCAGAGAGCTTTCTGTCCCTCCATAGACAGCACACAACTCTGACGCTTTGAAGCTTCAAAAAGTTCATAAAGAGATCGTAAAACTACTAATCCATATACAGTGAGGAAAATAAGTATTTGAACACCCTGCTATTTTGCAAGTTCTCCCACTTGGAAATCATGGAGGGGTCTGAAATTGTCATCGTAGGTGCATGTCCACTGTGAGAGACATAATCTAAAAAAACAAATCCAGAAATCACAATGTATGATTTTTTAAACTATTTATTTGTATGATACAGCTGCAAATAAGTATTTGAACACCTGTCTATCAGCTAGAATTCTGACCCTCAAAGACCTGTTAGTCTGCCTTTAAAATGTCCACCTCCACTCCATTTATTATCCTAAATTAGATGCACCTGTTTGAGGTCGTTAGCTGCATAAAGACACCTGTCCACCCCATACAATCAGTAAGAATAAGTTTGCCAATGACCATTTGGATGATCCAGAGGAGTCATGGGAGAAAGTCATGTAGTCAGATGAGACCAAAACAGAACGTTTTGGTCATAATTTCACTAAACGTGTTTGGAGGAAGAAGAATGATGAGTACCATCCCAAGAACACCATCCCTACTGTGAAGCATGGGGGTGGTAGCATCATGCTTTGGGGGTGTTTCTCTGCACATGGGACAGGCCGACTGCACTGTATTAAGGAGAGGAGGACCGGGGCCATGTATTGAGAGATTTTGGGGAACAACCTCCTTCCCTCAGTTAGAGCATTGAAGATGGGTCGAGGCTGGGTCTTCCAACATGACAATGACCCGAAGCACACAGCCAGGATAACCAAGGAGTGGCTCTGTTAGAAGCATTTCAAGGTTCTGCCATGGCCTAACCAGTCTCCAGACCTAAACCCAATAGAGAATCTTTGGAGGGAGCTCAAACTCCGTGTTTCTCAGCGACAGGCCAGAAACCTGACTGATCTAGAGAAGATCTGTGTGGAGGAGTGGGCCAAAATCCCTCCTGCAGTGTGTGCAAACCTGCTGAAAAACTACAGGAAACGTTTGACCTCTGTAATTGCAAACAAAGGCTACTGTACCAAATATTAACATTGATTTTCTCAGGTGTTCAAATACTTATTTGCAGCTGTATCATACAAATAAATAGTTAAGAAATCCTACATTGTGATTTCTGGATTTTTTTTTTTTAGATTATGTCTCTCACAGTGGACATGCACCTACGATGACAATTTCAGACCCCTCCATGATTACGCAGCACGTCTGAGCTTCCTCAAGAACCAATGAGGTTCATTCTCGTGTTACGCAGCACATTTGAGCGTATTTTGATGTGAATAAAAGCCTAAATTCAATCAGTTCATCATTTAAAGCGTTCATCAGTTCAAGTCTCTTTGGAAGATTTGGACTAAACCTCTCAATTCATATGGATTTGTTTTATCTCTTTATTAACTTTTTGAAGCGTCAAAGACAGAAATGTCTCAGATTTCATCAAAAAGACCTTCATTTGTGTTCTGAAGATGACAAAAAGTCTGACGGGTTTGGAATGACATAAGGGTGAATAAATTGATGACAGAATTTTAGGCATTTTTTTTAGAAGAAGTGAGATTTTAGATAAGTTAACCTTCAAAATAAGCACTTTTGGAGGTCTAAACAAAATTGTAAAGAATAAAAATTTTGAAAATATTCATTTTCTATAGTAGAGGAGAAAATACATTTTTCACAAAATAATAGTTGTATATAGTAATTAATTTTTAAGTACTTCATACAGTTCTTTGTTCATCACATTTACTTTATACAGTTATTTGTTGGTCACATTTATTTTTTACAGTTGTTTATTGGTTTCAGTGTCCACTGGCTTTAATGAGGCAGGACAGCACAAAAGTGCACCCATGGAGAACCCTTTTTCTGACTAATGGTGTAAGAGTTAATGGTGAAGGAGAGCTGGATGCCCTTGTACTTAGGCAGCAATCTCTCTGTTGACTGCTCTGTCAGTCTCCTTGTGAGTCGTCCCTGAGAACATCCCAGAGGGGCCCGGGATTGTTGACTCTTTGAGGAGTTCGCTCCACACTTTCAAAGTTTTGCAGGGTGCATTCATGATAATGGAAGAAAAGACAGGCAGAAGAGAGTGGCCGTCTATTAGAGCTGAACTCTACCTGAGTGATTTACAGCAATCCTTTGGGCTGCATTAGGAGAAATTGAATTGGTGCTTTTTCCCACAAATGGATCATTTTAATTTAGTGTTTGTTTATTCTAATTTTTATTTGTGTGTGATGTTAAGGTAAAGATGACTCTTGTGAGGCTGTATAATGGTGCTAAAATTGTGTGTTGGGAATTAACACTAGTTATTATTACCATTGAAGGCCTGAAATAGTCCTGTTTTCCAGACAGTGTTAATTTTGTATTGTTCCCTTAGTACTTTTCCTGTCTTCCATGTTCATTTATATATGGGGTGGTGTGTTTAAGGCCAAATCTGGAAGTTTGCTGTGCTTAAAACAACCACTGTTATTTTGAGATTTTTGTTTTGGGGTACCAGAGACCCTAAGACTGTATTTGTTAAAATATTACAAATAATTTCAATATGTAAATAATTCTGTTGCTCAAAGAATGTTACCATATGAAAGCGTTATAGCCAAAAATAAGTCATGCAAGATTTCACATGGAGGACGATTGAAGCATGCCAAATTTTGTTTATAATCAGTCCTCATAAAATAAGGAACAGTCATTAAGAATTAACCTGACTCTTAAATATTAAATATGTTTTTCAAGCTTTTAAAATGGCCTTTTGGTCTCCCAGACCCCAAACAGAACATGAGGGTTAATTTCTAGTTTGGATGGTCGGGACAACAAATTTCTTCCAGACAAGCATTATGCTCATTCAAACTTAGAACAATATTAATTGTGTATCCTTATACACCGATCAGACATAACATTATGACCTAATATTGTCTTGGTCCCCCTTTTGCTGCCAAAACAGCCCTGACCCGTCGAGGCATGGACTCCACTAGACCCCTGAAGGTGTGCTGTGGTATCTGGCACCAAGATGTTAGCAGCAGAGCCTTTAAGTCCTGTAAGTTGCGAGGTGGGGCATCCATGGATCGGACTTGTTTGTTCAGCACATCCCACAGATGCTCGATTAGATTGAGATTATCCTGCTGAAAGAACCACAGCCACTAGGGAATACCGTTTCCATGAAGGGGTGAACATACCTACTTAGGTAGGTGGTACGTGTCAAAGTAACATCCACATGGATGGCAGGACCCAAGGTTTCCCAGCAGAACATTGCCCAAAGCATCACACTGCCTCCGCCGGCTCTCCTTCTTCCCATAGTGCATCCTGGTGCCATGTGTTCCCCAGGTAAGCGACGCACACACACCCGGCCATCCACGTGATGTCAAAGAAAACATGGTGCTTTCGGCAGTGGACAGGGGTCAGCATGGGCACCCTGACTGGTCTGCGGTTATGCCGCCCCATACGCAACAAACTGTGATGCAGTGTGTATTCTGACACCTTTCTATCAGAGCCAGCATTAACTTCTTGAGCAATTTGAGTCCCACCCACTAACAGATGCGGTGATGAAGAGATAATCAGTGTTATTCCCTTCACCTGTCAGTGGTCATAATGTTATCTCTGATCGGTGTATATATATGTGTTTGTGTGTGTGTGTAAAGTATTATCAATATTATAAAAAGTATTACAAATATTAATAAATAATAACATATGAAATTATTAAATTAAAGTTATTATTGTAGCTACAAAAATTATTTGTCTTATGGCAGTAATCAGACATTTACATGTCTAAATTTGGCCAGTCTAACCGAGTCACGGATCATTTCCATTTGCTTCTGTCATCATCTGCGTGTTGTTTACAAGCGTTTTCCCTTCCCCTTTTGTCATGTCTCATCTCAACCAGGGCACAATGCGAGCCAGGATTGACTTGGTGCCGCCTCAGTAAAAAAAAAGGACACCGCTGAATCCAATATTAAGTTGTCACAATGGGTTATTTGGTTGTTTTTTGGATGTCAATGGTGCACTCTATCAGTCTACCTAATAATGTTTTTCACCTCAACCTAGATGCTATGTAGCCTTTTTGGTCTGAATTATCACATTCTGAGATGATGTCAGTTGTCAGTTGGGTCATTTACACCACACACCATCCCCCTTACGTTTGAGACTTCCTCTGACACTTCTCTGCTGCCGTCATGACTTTTGGCAACGCTGACTGAGAGGAAAGAGAGACTGAGGGATCTTGGCAGCGGTGCCAGGAAGACTACAAATGCCCCTTCCACAGCAGTGGGAGTTCAGTGGTTCACACCCACAGGGCATGCACTTCCAGATGGCCCAGTTGGCAGGCCGGAGTGATCTGTCACCGTGGGGGCTAAATCGCTGCCAGGCCCTTCTTCGGGCGCGCTATTCTACGGTGTTCAACAAAGCGTTCAGCAGGAAATGCCCTCATTGTGATGGACGGTTTGTGCATGCAATGAAAATGAGGGTTATGATACAAAAATTCAAGAGGTTTTGCCTAATTCTAATTCTAAAATTTTGGATACAATTGGCCGAAAACCAAATCTTAATAATCAATTAATGATCAAACATATCAATAATCCACACTCAAATCGCTAAAACTGAGTTGTACAAACATTTAAATTGCCCATAAGGCAGATTTTATATAATTTTTTTAATAACAGAATTGTTTCTGCTAAAGTTTGTTGGTGAAATATAAACTTTATATGATAAACTGTAATGCTTGTTTTCATGACAGATTCATTCAAACATAGGCTACATTAAATAATGAAGACATCACTAAAAGGTTGAGTAAAAATATAATGAAAATGTACTACAGTGCATATATCAGCAGAATGCTCTTCTCTAGAGTAATTTTTTTCTGGCTAACTAATGAGTTTACAGGGGCAGTCGTGGTCTAATGGTTAGAGAGTCGGACTTGTAACCGGAAGGTTGTGGGTTCGAGTCTCAGGTCCGGCAGGAATTGTCGGTGGGGGGAGTGAATAACCAGCGCCCTCCTCCACCCTCAATACCACGACTGAGGTGAGACCCTTGAGCAAGGCACCAAACCCCCGTGCCCCCCTGTGTGTGTTCACTACTGTGTGTGTGCACTTGGATGGGTTAAATGCAGAGCACAAATTCCAAGTATGGGTCACCATACTTGGCCACACGTCATTTCACTTTCACTTTTTTTACGGACATTAATTTGCTTTCTTGTGGTAAGTGTGACGTTAAGTGACATTGTATAGCCCACAAGCTGTTTTATTTACGTCTTTCCCTGGTCGAAACACTGATTGAGCAATTACATGAGACAGGATTCATTTCAGTATGTTGTAATGTATCTTTCAACATACCTTCTGGTGTTCACCCATGTTTATTTCATGCTGTAACAGTTAGGCTACTGAAGAGGAGATGAGATTGGTTCACATACGCTTGATCCGTTCTGCCGCTTGAGGTGTCTACAGTGATTGGTTACTGTCCATATTAAAGTGCGTCCATATTATAAAATCAACAGAATTTTAAAGTTGAGATTTTGCTTTATATTAGCACAAATTATTTTGTGATTAATGGATGAAAGGTGCACTACAAATTTCGGTGCATCCCTATTCTTTTTATTACAGGAAGTGGATGTTTTTGTCTTTCAATTCCTTATGCGTTTTTTCAGGACTCAGATTTTACATTTGATTTTATTATTTTACTGAGTGTCTCTTTACACTAAGTGCAAATACCAACAAATGCCTTGTTGGTAGAGGCTATTTACACTAACTCTGGCGTCTGGTTGGGCCAGACAAAATTACGGACACTGTATTGTTAACAGTAGCAATAGTGTAGTGGTAAGGCATGTGGCAGACAGTTTTGATGCAAATCGACCTGTGTTTGAATCCGCCTTTTGCCAACTCGCTCTACTCCTTTTTCCCATCACATATCAGATCGGAAAGACATTTATTTTTAAAAAAAAAGAATGAAATATTCGAAAAGTGCAAATAAAGTTTCTAACGTGTGTTTAATATTAACGTGTTCAGGGGTAGGAGTAGGTGTAGGGAGGGGTGGCATCCATTTAATAATTTGAATAAATATAATAATTTACTCACGTCTAATGTACAACAACACTGAGGTTCAAATAGTATCTGCCACTATTTGTAAGTATAAATAGCTTCTAACTAGGCTACTATTTACATGTTGTTATTATTATTAGTTTGAGTTCCTGTCCCTTTCCTGCAAATGGCTGTGAATGGAAGGGATGGTAAAAAATAAAGAGCATCACAGTGTGGTTCACATCTGCCATTTACAACAAGGGGCAATCAATCCTCAGCAGAGCTGCATCTCTTTAAAATCAGTTTGTAAACAGGCACGGCTTTGCAGTGCGATGGCATTAATTGGGGCACGGGACGGCTCTCTACGGGCAGATTCTGCCTAACAGCCTTGCCTGACCATAATTAGGGGATGTTAATTAGCATGGAAAATGCATCTTTCTCAGGCCCTCTACCTGCTTTTCTAGCCCCTGTAATACCGTTAGCTTAACCTTATACCCTCTTCCATGACAGTTATTAACTATATGCAGAAGCATGACGTACAATATATATATTTTTTATTCAGAGCAGATGCATTTTAGATCTTATAAAATGTGCTGCCACAAATTGGAGCTTGTCACTCCTGCAGCTGTCCGGATCAAAGATAGTTAGGAATGTGAAATGTCCCACAGGGTTTTGCCTGAGGTACAGATGTAGAGTGTGTATGGAAATGAACATGCGGATTTGGCACTTGCACAGAAATGCTTTTAACTGGCTTCAATAGAATATATAGTTGTTGGTTTCTCTTTTTTTTAAGTCTGTGAACCGACGGTGAGCTGTAGATTCCAGAAAGGTCTCATGTCACACATATTCCTTCTTCTGCATCACTGCGTCTTTGTTTACCACTCTTCTACTTGAATTTTATTTATTTCTTGTCTCTCTGGAATACTTGGTTCTTTTTGGTCAATCTCAGCATTTTGCAGTCATATACTTGTGTAAAAAAAAATTATACATATAGCTCATAAAGCTAATATAGCTATATAGCTAATCAGAATAATTGACCAATATACACTACCCGCTTTCAATGGTTTGGGATCAGTCAGTAAGATGTATGTAAGTAAGATGTCAGTAAGCTAAAATGCTATATATATATAATTTCAGTACCCAAATTCAGTATCTCATAAAATTAGAATATTACTTAAGACCAATACAAAGAAAGGATTTTTAGAAATCTTGGCCAACTGAAAAGTATGAACATGAAAAATATGAGCATGTACAGCACTCAATACTTAGTTGGGGCTCCTTTTGCCTGAATTACTGCAGCAATGCGGCGTGGCATGGAGTCGATCAGTCTGTGGCACTGCTCATGTGTTATGAGAGCCCAGGTTGCTCTGATATACCCCTTTTCCACCAAAGCAGTGCTAGAGCTAGTTCGGAGCCAGAGCCTAGTTTCAAATCGGTTCTTTGTGTTTCCACACCCAAAGCCCCAGCTCCGAGCCAGGAAAAGTGGTTCTTAAGTAGCACCAAAATATTACTGGGCTAGAACAGGGCTAGAAATAAGAACCGATTACGTCAGGCGCTGGGGGCGGGGTCAACAAGACCAACACAGACTTGAGATCCGCCATTGTTGAAATAGCAGCTAATGGAGCTAACAGCTGCTGCTCGTTTGTGATCTCCGTCTATACAAATTACGGCGAACTGCACGAATGCGTTGGATTCGCTGTGTTTTCGTTGTGTTTTGATGCCGATGTAGGATCGTAAAACCATGTTAATCAATAGTAACGCAACGTTTGCAGTGTTGATGGAAGGCTTGTTGGCAGCAGTGCGGTGCAGAGACCGATCGCCGTATGATAACGAGTCCAGCGAGAGCACACGACTCCTTATGCTTTTGATTCACTCATGCGTTTTTTTAAATATTATACGTGGATCGGTCTGCGCAGCGCCTTGAATTTTGAGCACTTCATTGAATTGTGTTTTCTAGAAAGTCTTTCTTTAAAATGACTTTCGTTTTGTATAAATTGTATTTTAATTTTGATCAATGTTTAATCAACTATTTGGCTGTAGGCTATATTTAATAAAAAAGAAACAAACCAAGATCGTCAGGTATGGATTGACGTGCGTAACTGGCCTGTTTCCTCAGTCTTTGAGCAAGGCTGAAACTATAGCCTTTCTTTTTTAACACGTCTTGAATATATGTCTTAATTACAGTAGGCCTATAGATAGTTATGATATTTGTGTCTGCACCGGGGTCCGTCATTATAAAGTTATGCTTTCCTTAGTAGGAGAAAATATATGCCGTTTTAATGACATAAGATCTCGTTATTAGACATACTTGAGTGGAAGAAAAAAAATATTTAGGCCCTATGTGAGAGCAATGCGTGACTGTACCAGGTGACCTGTAAATGCGAAAAAACTCTTTCCATTGCAGTTTTGCGAAAATGTCCTTTTTCGAATGGCCTGAAAAACCACCTCATGCGAGCGTAAAAACTTTTTTGCGATATATGGGATTTTTTGCGAAATTGACGCGTTTCCATTTGGCGTATTTTAAATTCGCAATTTCAATTTGCGCAATTTGAAGGGTAATGGAAACTGTGGAAACTTTACACTGGACCTCAAGCAACATGGATTATGTGCCTCTCCTCTCTTCCTCAAGACTCTGGGACCCTGATTTCCAAAGGAAATGCAAAATGTACTTTCATCAGAGAACATAACTTTGGACCACTCAGCAGAAGTCCAGTCCTTTTTGTCTTTAGCCCAGGCGAGATGCTTCTGACGCTGTCTGTTGTTCAAGAGTGGCTTGACACAAGGAATGCGACAGCTGAAACCCATGTCTTGCATACGTCTGTGCGTAGTGGTTCTTGAAGCACTGACTCCAGCTGCAGTCCCCTTTTTGTGAATCTCCCCCACATTCTTGAATGGGTTTTTTTCACAATCCTCTCCAGGGTGCGGTTATCCCTATTGCTTGGACACTTTTTTCTACCACATCTTTTCCTTCCCTTCGCCTCTCTATTAATGTGCTTGGACACAGAGCTCTGTGAACAGCCAGCCTCTTTTGCAATGACCTTTTGTGTCTTGCCCTCCTTGTGCAAGGTGTCAATGGTCATCTTTTGGACAATTATCCAGTAGAGGTTTTCACGGAGCCCCCGAGACCCATGGATATATTTTAAATGGTCATCCGGGTCGGGTCCCAATCTATTACTTCGGGTCCCGGGTCTGTTTAACATTTGTGTCTAATACCCGAGTCGATCCGGACTCAGAGAACACCTGCCCGTGATCAGAGTCAGTCAGCTCTGCTTGTGTGTTTTTTGTAACTTGCAATTGGTAAAATTAGGATAAGAAAAGTGTGAGCCGGGAAATAAGGTTTAAAAAAAAGAAAGAAAGAAAAAACACAAGTGATCTCTCTCTTGCTCGCCTCTCTCTCTCTCTCTCTCTCTCTCTCTCTCTCTCTCTCTCTCTCTCTCTCTCTCTCTCTCTCTCTCACTCAGCCATTGCAAGCGCACGGTAATAATGGATACCTTCATGAGTAATGTGCGAAAAAAATGTGCAGTCTCAAGCGCGTGTCATGTTTCTATGGCAACCCGAGCTTCCGCTGTGTCTGATTATTAATAATAATATGAATGAACCGTCTTGTTTTGGTGAACAGACTCGGCTCACAGAGATGATGGCAAATAAATAATACTGACGTCAGCGGCCACCGAACGAGCAATCGTTATTACACTCTTAAAAAATGTTGGTGCTTCAGTGGTTCTTCAGCGGTTCTTCAGAGGTGCTATATAGCACCTTAGTCAAAGAACCGGTGAAGAACCACTGAAGCACCAAAATTGGTGCTATATAGCACTAAAAAAGGTTCCCCTATGATTAGGAGCCAAGAACCTTTTTTGGTGCCATATAGAACCTTTTTTTTTTAGAGTGTATAGTTCAAAAAGGCAAACAATCTGCAAAGACGCATTTGTCATCCGTCACCGTGACATAAAGTGGACTTTTAAAGCTGAAATGATGAGTGAATTAAGCATGCTTGGAATAACAAGAGAGGAATAACATGGATTTAAACTTTTTGGCAAGGATGTAATGCATCACAATCAAGTAACGTTACAAGGAAGGGAGACGATGGCTATAGGTAAGACAAAAAGTTATATGTTTCGCAACTTGTTTATTGACTTGTTAATATCAGTTTATTGTAGAATATGTGACAATCGGGTCTGTGTCTTCCCACCGGGTTCGGTTCCAGCTTTTAAATAATAGACGGGTCCAGGTCGGTTTCCGTGTACTACATTTTTGGCATTTCTCGGATCTGCACGGGTCTGGGTCCAGCTTTTGAAATAATAGACGGGTCAGGGTCAGTTCCGTTTAGCACATTACGGGTCTCTTCGGGTTCGGGTATGATTTTTTGGACCCGTGAAGACCTCTACTGTCAAGTCAGCAGTCTTCCCCATGATTGTGTAGCCTACAGAACTAGACTGAGAGACCATTTAAAGGCCTTTGCAGGTGTTTTGAGTTCATTGGCTGATTAGAGTGTTGCACCAGGTGTCTTCAATATTGAACCTTTTCACAATATTCTAATGTTCTGAGATACTGTATTAGGGATATTCCTTAGTTGTCAGTTATAATCATCAAAATTAAAAGAAATAAACATTTGAAATATATCAGTCTGTGAGTAATGAATGAATATAATATACAAGTTTCACTTTTTGAGTGGAATTAGTGAAATAAATCAACTTTTTGATGATATCTTAATTATATGACCAGCACCTGTATATATATAGCTAATCAGAATAATTTACCAATATCAATATTTACCAATATACACTACCCGCTTTCAAAGGTTTGTGATCAGTAAGATAAAAAAAAAAATGTATAAAGAAAATAATACTTTTATACAGCAGGCGTATAAATTGATCCATATGTATGTATATGTATGCATTTGTGTGTGTGTGATATATATATATATATATATATATATATATATATATATATATATATATATAGCATTTTAGATCTTAGATCGATAGATAGATAGATAGATAGATAGATAGATAGATAGATAGATAGATAGATAGATAGATAGATAGATAGATAGATAGATAGATAGATAGATAGATAGATAGATAGATAGATAGATAGATAGATAGATAGATAGATAGATAGATAGATAGATAGATAGATAGATAGATAGATAGATAGATAGATAGATAGATAGATAGATAGATAGATAGATAGATAGATAATCAGAATAATTTACCAATATACACTACCCACTTTCAAAGGTTTGGGATCAGTCAGTAAGATGTTTTTTTTTTTTTTTTAAAGAAAATGATACTTTTATACAGCAGGATGTATAAAATGATCCAAAATGACAGTAGGGACATTTATAATGTTACAAATTAACTTCCTTTCATCTAAGAATGGAAAAAATGATCACGTTTTTCCAAGTATTAAGCAGTTTCCACAAAAATATTAAACTATTTTCAACACTGATAATCAGAACTGTTTAATGAGCGCCATATCAGCATAATATTTCACAATATAACTGTTTTTACTGTATTTTTAATCAAAGAAATGCAGTCTTGGTGAGCATAAGAGACTTTTTTTCATGTCCATTTAATTATTTTATAAATAGTCTCATTTATAAGTGGGATAATGTACAGGCAGATGGTTATTATTGCAAAAGAAATATAATTTTTTTTATCTCTGACCACTTTTATATTGAGAGTAGTTTAGGGAAAGGACAGAAAATTATGTAAAACATGTATATGTTCACGGGAGTCGGGTTCAAACCTGTGTCGTCCGTATGAGCACCACAGCTCAATTTGTCAGAATGCATTCTACACCGTGTTACTTTCTCTGGCTGCTTCCTTTCTTGTTTCCTTGCTTTCTCTTTCCACCTTGACTAAATCATTCTGCTTTGTTGTGTCTGGCCCTGGTCACCTCAAAGGTTCACACTGGAGCAGAGTCAAACAATTTTTTGTTAATTGAATTTTAAAGTGACCTTGTTCTGCTATTGATCTACATTAAAAATATTTTTCCCGCCTCAAGGTCGCTGCCACGACAGTCAAAACCTTGGGGGCGGATGGGCGTGCGGCAGCGTTACGAGTATTGACGGTATTCCGGAACGACCTCTGATGGGGGATTGTGCTGATGAGGACAAAACCGGAGTGAGGTGGAGAGGTCAGAGCAGGTCATACTCAGAGAGGTGGAAAAGGGTATTGGAAAACACCCCTCTTTGCACTCAGGGGCGTTGTGGTGTGTCAGCTTGTTCCTCATGTTGCTTGATGGTATAGTAAGCTGCGGTGAAAGCTAATGAGGTGGACACTCTCAGAGACCTCAGCAGTGGCATTCAGATTCGTAGATTGTCAAAATAGTGCAATTTTTGAGTGTACCTCAAAATCTGTTGAACTGACATTTTTCCCTAAAAACTGCTCCAACCCTGTTAGGATGCCTCCTTAACATGCCTTTTCAGGGATCAAATCAGAGTTGTATCGCATTTGATCACATTAAAAGTGTTCGGGACTGATTCTGATCGCATTCGTCTAATTCAAATAATCATTATCCATCACTTTGACGAGGTTGTACATTTTCCGTCATATATTTTCCGCTCTTTGTGTTGCAGGTTCTTCTCTCTTTGCTTTTCTTTTTATAATAAGCCCTTGCAATGTGAAAAAGACAACAGGCAATTTGCCCCAGAGATCTGGTCATCTGTTTTAATGAACAGTATCCCATGAGTTATTCCACTGAACTACACTTGGAATCTCTCATTTCTCTCTCCAAATCCTCCCCACATCTCTCTGGTCTATTTTTGCAGGAGCACTTTAAAACCTTTTCTCCATGTTTCTTCACTTCTAATCCCTTCTAATATGTTTCTAAAGTGGGGGCATGCACAATGCAAGATATGTAATATACACCGATCGATCAGGCATAACATTATGACAGGTGAAGTGAAACACACTGATTATCTCTTCATCACCTGTTAGTGGGTGGGATGTATTAGGCAGCAAGTGCACATTTTGTCCTCAAAGTTGATGTGTTAGAAGCAAGAAAAATGGGCAAGCGTAAGAATTTGAGCGAGTTTGACAAGGGCCAAAATCGTGATGGCTAGACGGGTCAGAGCATCTCCAAAACTGCAGCTCTTGTGGGGTGTTCCCGGCCTGCAGTGGTCAGTATCTACTAAAAATGGTCCAAGGAAGGAACAGTGGTGAACCGGCTACAAGGGTCATGGGCGACCAAGGCTCATTGATGCACGTGGGGAGCGAAGGCTGGCTCATGTGATCCGAAACAGATGAGCTACTGTAGCTCAAATTGCTCAAGAAGTTAATGCTGGTTCTGATAGAAAGGTGTCAGAATACACAGTGCGTCGCAGTTTGTTGCGTATGGGGCAGCATAGCTGCAGACCAGTCAGGGTGCTCATGCTGAGCCCTGTCCACTGCCGAAAGTGCCTGCAGTGTGCATGTGAGCATCAGAACTGGACCATGGAGCAATGGAAGAAGGTGGCCTGGTCTGATGAATCGCATTTTCTTTTACATCACGGGGAATGCCAGGTGCGTGTGTGTCGCTTACCTGGGGAACACATGGCACCAGGATGCACTATGGGAAGAAGGAAAGCCGGCGGAGGCAGTGATGCTTTGGGCAATGTTCTGCTGGGAAACCTTGGGTCCTGCCATCCATGTGGATGTTACTTTGACACGTACCACCTACCTAAGCATTGTTGCAGACCATGTACACCCTTTCATGGAAACGGTATTCCCTGGTGGCTGTGGTTCTTTCAGCAGGATAATGCGCCCTGCCTCAAAGCAAAAATGGTTCAGGAATGGTTTGGGGAGCTCAACAACACGTTTGATGTGTTGACTTGTCCTCCAAATTCCCCAGATCTCAATCCAATCGAGCATCTGTGAGATGTGCTGAACAAACAAGTCCGATCCATGGAGGCCCCACCTCACAACTTACAGGACTTAAAGGATCTGCTGCTAACATCTAGGTGCCAGATACCACAGCACACCTTCAGGGGTCTAGTGGAGTCCATGCCTCGACGGGTCAGGGCTGTTTTGGCAGCAAAAGGGGGACCAAGACAATATTAAGAAGGTGGTCATATTTTTTGCCTGATCAGTGGATATGTACTGTAAAATAAAATAAAATAAATAACTAATAAAATTACAGCAATATTTACATCTTATTTTTTTCATTTTCAAATGGTATACCATCAAGCTTTTATTCTGATGGTTGCAGGCAATTACATAAATTCACTTTTCAATGCACTTTATATTTACTGTACACACACACATTTTATACACGCACTGCCCAGCCACAAAAAAGTTGCTGTTTGTCTTTAAATAGGCAAATGCTTATGTATCTATAATTGGATCATTATTGCTGTGATTATTATGTTTCCAGCATGTTAAATGTTTGGCAACAGTTCTTCTAACTCTAATTGATGGAGTGTGTAGCTTTTTTTATTCTTTCACAATCTGAGCCTAATTAATCTTGACATTGTCGTCCTGGAATATGGCCATGATGTGTCTTCCTACATGGTTGTTTGTTAAGAAATGAAAAGCTACACAATTAGGGTTAGAAGAACTGCTTCCAAACATATAACATGCTAGAAACATAATAATCACTGCAATAATGATCCAATCATAGATACATAAGCATTTGCCAAACAGCAGTGTGTGTGTGTGTGTGTGTGTGTGTGTGTGTGTGTGTGTGTGTGTGTGTGTGTGTGTGTGTGTGTGTGTGTGTGTGTGTGTGTGTGTATACAACTTTTTTTGGCAGTGTGTGTGTATACATTATAAATGGTAAATTCTGTAAATGGCAGAAACATTTTTGTGTTAGCACTTAGTAGCATTTCCCATTATGTACAATAATGTGTGGTCGGATGCGATTGAAAAAAAAAGAACATCCAGATACTTAATATCGAACATGCTAATGGCAGATGTAAAAGGAGTCTCATTTCTCCCAATGCTGACGAAGTGCAACATGCAGGTATGTTTTAGAAACGAGTTGAAAAGCATACAGCAGAACGGTTCTGCTGAACATGAAACTTATTTTAGTCTCAAGCAACTTGAATGAGCGATCCATTTTCTCAAAGGAAAGGTCATGGAGGGCAGGACGCTTGGCCACATTCTCGCCTGGCTTCTTTCCTTCCTTGTTCGCAGCTGATTTGAGATCTCACTTGTTGCTTAGAAACTGTTTCTTTTTTGTCCAATCTCTCCGCTTTTGCCACTTTTCCCCTCCCTATCCGCGGCCCACTCTCGCTTCAAATAAAAAAGTACCATCTGCCGCCATTGCGATCCAGTCGTTTGGGGATGCACTTAAGATCAGCTAATGAACCTTTTCAGGACGCCCTGACGTTTACCACACTCGAAGTCAACTCCTTTTTTCCTAGTATTCATGTTCCTTTGGCCCCAGGCCAGCAACTTACTTTCCAGCTTGCGTGTAGCTGAAAAGAATGCCCAGAATAGCTATTGACGCTACTAACTGGCTTCAAACACTAGGGTTACGGCGAGGGATTTGGTGTTTTTTGTTTCTTTATTCCTTGAGAAATTGCTTGAGTCACACTTGCCAGCTACTGCTTACAAAATTCTCTTGTGCTGAAAAGTTCAGGTTTGATGAGCATAAGTTACGATATTTTAGGGTTGTTTCTCTTTTAGCGTTTTGCCTCAGCGATTCAGACATCAGTGGTGTGTTTTAAAGAAGACGGGAGATATTAAGCTCCGTGTAGAAGTGCGACTGAGGCGTTTGATCAACTTTAAGGGATCATAATTTTTCATTGTGCTTCTCTGTGCAAAACTTTTTTTTATTTTTTTTATCATAAATTACAATGCTAAGTTGGGCACAAAAAACTCATGTAATTTAACAGATACTAGCATGGACACAAGTCATTTATAATTGAGAGATCTAGAGACATAATTGGATAAATCATTACTTTTCCATAAGGTTTTTTGTTTGAAATGATCTGACACGATCTGATTAGGACATTTACAGAATTTTGTATTAAAGCTGCACTATGTAACATTTTTCAGTAAAATATCCAAAAACCACTAGGCCAGTGTTATATATTTTGTTCAGTTGAGTACTTACAATATCACAGATATTTCCAACTATTTGTAAATCGTGAGAAATTGCTATTTTAACCAAGGAACCGGGACGTGTGAGGGAGTCGCCTGTCGAATTGCGTCATATCTGCGTTACCCTCGGTTTCCGGTTTTAATCTGTAGAAACAAGTGTCATAACAGCCGCAGAGTGAACGCACAGAGTAACGTCATAACATCATTTAACACACTCAGATGTGTCTAATATGATAAACAGAGCTGCGTTACCTCATACTCATGACCGGAAAAGCAGAAATGGCGCCTGCAACTGTGGCATAATAAAAGTCCTGCTGCTCGCGAGGCGTGTGTTGCTTTCATCTCATTAACAATCGCACCAGCGGCCTTGCTCAGCTCCACAACACTCGGTACTGCTCTGCTTCATGCTACAGTAACGTTAATAATCGCATCCATGAACATGATTTCTGCCCGAGTCCTATCCCAATTCTTTTCCACCGGCTGTGAGGTGAAGACCACATGTCCCAAGATTCTGCGCTCAAACGTGGCGTCATCAAACTACGCCTTTGTTTTGAATAGGCGACCTCTAGTGGACGGAAAAGTTACATGGTGCACCTTTAAGTAATAGGCAATGACTTTAAATGTTTGACATGCGGGTAGTTTAGGAAAATAATGATTGCTTATGTTGTTTTTGAATGTGTGTGTGTTGCATTTCTTTTAGAAACACTTTGTGGTGAGTAAAAAAAAAAAAAAGACAAAAAGAAAAAGATACTCAGCATGTGGGGAACAAATGTGTGTGTGAAGTTTCAGTGAAGTTCTGTGCCTCCCCCGGCTGGTGATCAGTGGTGGCTTTTGCTGCAACACTCAGCAGGACTTTCATGAAAGGAGAAGAAAGACCAGTAGGCAAATTCACTCTGATAATATACAAATCTAAAACTTTTTCCAAAACTTTTGTTTTAAATTATTTATTTATTCATTCATTAATTATTATTATTTTTATTTGTTTTCTTTATTTTTTTTTAATTATTTATTTATTAATTTTTATACATATACTGTAACTCCTGTTGTACCATTATATTCTCATAGTTTATTTTATTAAATTGCTTTTTTAATTTTGTTTTGATTTTCTTTGAGTAATTTAGATTTATTCAGGGCATCGTGTTCTTGCATTTTGCTATTTTTATTTCTCTCTGAAAATAATTATAATTAGCTAAATATTATATTTATAGCTTCTATTATGATATGCTTCTTTGGTCTTGGCCATGTTAGTAGTTGGATTCTTACTGATTGTATGGGGTGGACAGGTGTCTTTATGCAGCTAACGACCTCAAACAGGTGCATCTAATTTAGGATAATAAATGGAGTGGAGGTGGACATTTTAAAGGCAGACTAACAGGTCTTTGAGGGCCAGAATTCTAGCTGATAGACAGGTATTCAAATACTTATTTGCAGCTGTATCATACAAATAAATAGTTCAAAAATCATATATTGTGATTTCTGGATTTTTTTAGATTATGTCTCTCACAGTGGACATGCACCTACGATGACAATTTCAGACCCCTCCATGATTTCTAAGTGGGAGAACTTGCAAAATAGCAGGGTGTTCAAATACTTATTTTCCACACTGTATGTGCTTGTTGTTTTTCACAAACTAGCATTGGTTACACTTTTTTTTATAAGGTGTCATTGTTACAGTGCAATTAGATATTTAAGTACTGAGTAATATTAATTAATAACATATTCTTGTGTACATAGGGTTAAGGTTGGATTAGGTTTTGGTTGAGGGTTAGTTGCATGTAATTATGCATAATTTAATATGGTAAATAGCATATGTAACAAGGACGCTGTAAAATGGGACTGTTACCCTAGCATTCTTTCCTAAGAGAATCCGTTCTAAGTGATCAAAAATAACTTAAATGCTTTCGTCTTTGGGAAACAACCCTCTAAGTTGCCTCTCTGGCAAGAAAAATAATATTTCAATTTACATTTGGGAGAACTATGACTTTAAAGGCTGTCAGGGGTAATGGATTCAGGCTGTGAGTGTTGGTGTCGGCTGCCAACGCCAAGCGGCTCCGGGCAGAGGCCAGGCGTTCAGCTACACTGACAGACATGAATTTAATAAGCAAACCTTAAAGCGGGAAAAACATGTGTTGTGACGGCTCGCGGAGTACGAGCGGGTCTGAATGGGTATTTCTGCTGGATCTTGACATGATTGATCATGTCTGCAGTCTGTTTTCCCCACTGTCTTGTGTATGTATGTGTGAACTTGCCAGTGTACCATATGTTAGATATCTGTAAACTCTTGTTTGCTTGATGTTTGGTGATGGCGTATTAAAGGGATATTTTACTAAAAAATTTCATATACTCACCCTGCTGTTCCAGACCTCTGTCTGTCTATCTGTCTCAGAAATCTCAGATTGGTTAACATACTTCATATGCTAGTTTGGGTTGCTTATAACGTTAATCTGGGAACGCAACATGCGCCATTTTACCAGATTTGGATTGTGCATTTTCACATCTATTCTCAAAAAGGGGGGTAAAAGTTAAGGGGTTAAAGTATCTTGCTTAGAAACAATAACTGAATGCTTAGTAAGGAATAATGTAAATCCAGCCGGTGGTTATCGCAGAATAAACCCCGACAGAGTGATCAGGACCCCGACGCGAATCAGCGAAGCACTTATTACACGGCTACTTGTCTCAAGTAAATTAGACACTAAATATTGTCTTGAGTTTAAATATTTGATTAGCTCTTTCGCAAAGCTTCCATGAAGAAAAACAGTTCCAAACTTTTTTAACCCTTTATCTATTGCTGAAAATATTTGTTTTTACCATATATGTTGAAATTAATGTTTAAAGGGAAAGTTAACCCATGATTTACTTACCCTCAAGTCATCCTAGGTGTATATGACGTTCTTCTTTCAGATGAATAAAATCGGAGTTATATTAAAAAAGTCCTGGCTAATCCAAGCTTTATCATAGCAGTAGTTGTAGCTCTGTTTTTGAAGTCCATAAAAATAACGTGTCCATCAAATAACGTGCTCCACGCGGCTCTGGAGGATTAATAAAGGCCTTCTGAAGAGAATCAATGCGTTTGTGTAAGAAAAATATCCATATTTAAAACTTAATAAAGTTCCGGCCGTGAAACCCTTGAAGTCTTCCTTTGTAACCCGTGGTGGTTAAGTGGTAGTACCCGGATGAGCGGTGTTATTCACTTTGGCTGTTGTTATCATACCTCTGTAATGCGCGCTTGACCAAACAGAATCAAGTATTCCACAGAGCCGTGTAATAATGTGGTATAAGAATATGAAAATCAATAAATACCATAGGATATTTCATAGTATCATGAGCCATGGAATTACATTCTGATAGCATCATACTATGATCGCCACAGTCCTGTTGGTTGTAAGCAGTGTTGTTATTGTTAGTATATATTTAAAATTGTTTGGTTTATTTAAAGGTCCCATGGCATGGCATTTTTCTATTATTTTATAATGTTTCCTGAGGTGTACTTTTATTGTTAGTATGATTTTTACATCAGAAAATGTCATAATTTAGAAATAAAAGGCATTTTTTCTATACTATTATTACCCCTCTGGCTGAATGCCCTGTTTCAAGGGGCGTGTCTGCTGTGAGACTTCACTGTGGTGATTGGCTGACATCTTTGCATTTGAAATGAATGTTAGATTATGTTGCGGAGGGGGCGTGGTTTAGTGAGGCTCTGCATGCATGAGAGAGAGAGACTGACTGGGCACTCGTGAACCACGGAGAGCTTGAGGAAGTTTTATTGTACTGAGTTGTTGAGAGCGCTGCGCTGTTAGCGCTAGCTTATATGTAGCTGAGAGTTGTGAATAAACAGTCCCAGTCACGTTGACTCTGTCTTCTTCCACCTTATTCTACGAACTTTGTAACACATGTAATGTACCATTACAGCCATCGAGATGAACGAATCTTCAAAGTGTGGATTATAGCATTATTTTATGATCTATTCCTATCACATGAAAGGCTGCAGTGATGAGCATTGAGTACAGATCTCGTCATTGCAACGCGTTCTCTCTCACAAAATGCTTTGAACACAACTAACAGCAAACACGACGTCGATATGAATACAGTAAGAGCTTCGTTGTGCTGCATAACAGCGTCATTCATTATAACAGCAGTTTGGGCAAGTGTGCCGATACACTCGCCACATGTGATTGACAGCTCCGGACATTATAAAGAGTGTTCTTTGATCGCTCTCTGTAGTTTAATCACTTAAAAAAACGGATTTGTTTCATGCTACTAACAGAAACGATCGTTTTAGTCACTGGCTTGATTCACTGATGCATTACGCTTAGGGCATCACGACGGCGATCATTAAACAATCTAGAAAGAAAGTCTATTTGAACTTAAATGATTAGCTACACATCATAAATCACTGATCACAGATCAGGCATTAATGAACACTGTTACTCACTGTTTGTCGCGGTGCTGTCGAATCCATATCGTAAGGTCTGTTTGAAAAGCCTGTGCTGACATAAACGGAATCCATTTTCTCCGAGTGCTCTGGGCGGGCAAAGCAGAGGAATGGGAGGTAACCTTTCCTGGTATGACGTCATAACAGGCAAATTCAAGATCAGATCGTCTGAGCTTTCATTTTCTCAAAGGCAGAGAAAGAGAGCCAGAACTCGATTCACACCCATCAATATTTCTTGCCACTTGGGGACCATATACAGGCTAGGGGAAGTCATATTAATGTTAAAAACTTCATAAAATGGAATTTTCATGCCATGGGACCTTTAAATAAAGCTTACATAAAATTGTATAAAACATTTATATTAGATTGAAGATAAATTTAACCAAAATAAAAAAAAATGAAAGCTAAGTTATAAAAATGACAAATGCACATAAAAAAATTACTATTTGTTTAATTAAAACTATTAAAATTGAAATAAAAAAATAAAAGGTAATTCAGAATAATAAATACTATACTAGTATATCAATAATACTAAAATAACACTGGTTGTAAGGGAAATTTGGTTGAAACTTACTTATTTACTTGGAATGCTTTTTATCTGTCTACTTGCAGGCCAAATTTGCATACAGTAATAAAGTCTGATCTGCATTTCTCAGAGTAAGACCAAGTCTTTTCTGTAAAAGTTTTCCAATTACCAGGTGTGGGATTCTGTGTCAGTGACATCTCCTTCAGCGGATATGGTTCGTGTTTGCAATCGGCTCTTTCTCCCAAATAACAAGTAATTTCCTTTTCATATCTTTATTCATGTATGCATAGATCCTCACTAGACTCGCTGGACTTCAGTGACATGTTTGCTTTTCTTCATTGACTGCAAGGCAATCCATCCATGTAATGCTTGTGAAGTCTCATTTTAATTCATTTTCTTATGTCTTTGTTACTAGGCTTTATGATGGTACATGCAGCTCTGCTAAACTAAAATCCCTCTTTATAATAGCAGTCCCTTCCATAATGCATTATTGGTTTGGCATTTAATAAAATGGAGCACTCAGGAACCTGAAAACTCTCCCATGAATCTTAAATAAACTGATATTTCATTTCTTCTTATTCCAAGTTCCTTTTCATGTCAAACTTTGCCACTCAGGTGTTATTTTAGCTGAACTGTGTCACGCTGGTTGCCATTGTCCCTCTGTTTTTTAGACCACCTGAGCAAGTTCCCCTTCACAGCCAGTGGTTGGGTCAAATCTACCGGCTTCTAAAAACCTCAGAGGGGCCACAAAAAGAACCGTCACCACCCTGCCAGCATTCAGACCTGGCCCAGCCTTACCCAGCATCCCTTACTGTGCTTGCACATAAATTATTCAGCAAGTGGGGCTCAGCCGAAACATATTGCTGTTTTGTTCGCGGGACGGTGCTGGTGTTTGAACAGCTTTGGCAAATACACTGAGGAGTTGATTTGGAGATCCTCACCCTCTTCCTGTCCATGCTGTACTGTATCTGTCTTTCTCTCTGAGGTGTGCCTAGCATGAAAACTAAGTGAATGTGAGGATTTAAGAGTGCTATACTGGGATTTCCTCCTTTGCCTTACATTAAACCCATTTTAAGCCGAAAGACTCAAGTAAAACCCCTCCTGACAGCAGATGGTTTGAGGCTGGAGTCAGTGTGAACTTTTTTTGACATGAAGAAAAAACGAATTCTCTGAAGAGAAGAGTTTTTTGGGGCCTATGAAATTTTCACCCAAATTCTGTTCTTTTGTTGTTGTTTTTTTTTCAAAATTCCTTTTTTTTTCCTTTTTTTTTCTCCATTTTAATGGTTAAATAAAAAAAATTTTTAATCAAAAATCATGTCTAATTTATAAAACAAATCTTAATATCTATCTATATAAAAAAAAATCGAACTATATAATTTAACAATTTATTAAAATTTTAACAAAACTTACATGTTTAGGGGCCCTTTTAATTATTATTTTTTTTACCAAATTATGTGTTTTCTGTTTTAAGTTTTCTGGATTCCATTTGAATGGTTTAATTGCATTTTAATAATCAAAAAGAAAATCTAATTGATTAAATTCATAAAAACATCTATTTTAGTAAATAAAATAAAAAAATTCTATTAAATATTTTTTCCTATATTTTTGTGCGTTTCCTGGTACTCAAATGAAGATTAAAAACATTAATTTAATTGATATTGTAATCATATGAAATTAAACAAACCTTTTTTAGACAATCAACTTTACTGAGCTTTACTGTTCAAATTAAAACATGGAAGAAAAATTGTGATTATTCCTTAAATAAAGTTTGGTTTAATATTAACAGACACTAGTCTATTTCATGATTTGATTTAAGTGTGCTGACCTGCTTTTTATTTATTCATCCAAAATGTGATTGTTCATCCAATTTCCCATTATACAGTAAATTCAGTTTTACACGGAAATCATAGGGCCCATACGTTTTGTACTGTATGTTTTATTAATTTTGGTTGAATAAATATTAACTATGGAAGGGTTAATTTTCCGTAGGGTAAATGTTTTATAATGCATTCACTTTTTAATTTTTATTCATGAAGGGCATATTAAAACTTTTGACCATACTATTTATTTTTGCAACTTATGTATGCCTAGATTTTTTTTTTTCATTTTTCCATCTTTAAAATATTATTGCATTTTTAATGGTTTTTTTATTTTTTGATCATCTAAATGAAGCATGAAATAATCATAAACCATTTCAATATTTATTGTGATATACCCCTGTGGTGAGGCGGACGAGCGAGAGACATGGGAGGAGCGAGCGAGATCGGTGTGCGTGATAGAGAATGAGCGTCACCTGCGAGGCACACCGGTCTCGAGTCCTCTCATGAGGGAGCACGGAGGCATATAAGGACGAGCGTCCTTTTTAAAGTTTATTAAAGTTGTTGAATGTTTGCCGGTTCCCGCCTCCTTCTTCTGGGTTTCGGCACCAATGTAACGGCGTTTGTTCGTGTGGGAAGAAGGAGGCGGGAACCGGCGAACATTCAACAACTTTAATAAAACAAATGAACACAAAATGAAAGTAAAAGCGTCAGCCCCTCACGGACGACTGCCACGCACACACATAACATAACAAAACGAAAACAAAACACAACTTAAAATCCAGGCCTGGTCCTCTCTCGTCCTTCACTGGAGCCGCTCCTCCTTATATGCCTCCGTGCTCCCTCATGAGAGGACTCGAGACCGGTGTGCCTCACAGGTGACGCTCATTCTCAATCACACACACCAATCTCGCTCGCTCCTCCCATATCTCTCGCTCGTCCCCCTCGCCACAACCCCAAATTATGACTGGCCCTTATTTGTGGCTTCACAGCTAACGATTTTGCCACTAATACAGTTTTATCAAAAGTAAGTGTACTTGGTTACTATGCAGTGTCAGTAAAGAGCATGCTTGATAATGAATTTGAAATTTATATATGTTATATGTTAAGAAATGTGACAAAAAAAAAGTAAATATCGCTTGTGAACAGCTATAATTTTCTTTATTGGTACAAAATTATCCTTAGCCAGAAAAAGGAGTTGGCCATTATATTTCACATGTAATTTCCACCACATAATGTTATCAGAGATAACAAAGAAATCCATAATTTGAGATGTGGTGGAAATGACCATAACATTTTTTGTTTATTTTAGTGAACGCAAGAGAGCAAAAAGTACCCATGATTGAAGAAACGCCAAAATTTCATCCACCCAACCTATCCTCTGTTCTAAAGAAACTTGAATGATCTCTTCTTTTTTCTTTCCAGGTCACACTGGGGAAGGTTTTGAAAGCCATCGTGGTAATGAGGAGCCTTTTTATTGACCGCACGATTGTCAGAGGTTTTCATGAGAACGTATACTCTGAGGATGGAAAGGTAAAACAATTCATTTCCTTCCGTGTTTAAGTATAGTTTAAAACCCATCTTTATTCCAGTTGAACCTTAAAATTTAGCTTGAGTACTACTGGCTTAGGTAAGGATGTGAAATCCCTGGATTTTTAGCTATTGATAAAAGTCTCAGCACAGCTGTTTAATAATTCACATGATGTGTTCGGCTCTCTTGAACATGAAAAGCATGTACGTATGAGATCCCCTCTATCCTCGCGTCCCCCGTGTCAGGTTGAGCAGCGTCCTCTCATTCATTCTGAAGCGATCTGTACGTCTCGGCGAAAGCCGCAACGTTTGAACACTCTTTGGTGACACTAATATGAGGTGGCCATCAAAGCTGCAGAGATGCTTGATCACAGTTAATTATGGCAGCCAATGTGAATCCTCTGAACTGCTTGCCAGGCCGGTACTTTGTGCTGTGTGCCGCTGGGCCTCTGCACCCAAACGTGTGTGGTGAGCAATTGCATATTAACCTCTGCTGCTTCATGAGAAAGCTCAAACTGACAGTCGCACCAGGACATCAGTTGTGCAGCCTAAACCGCTCTCATTATGGCAGTAAAAACTCATTATTTAATTGTTGAATGTAGATGAGAGAGATGTACTTGCATACTGCTTATGCAATTATATTTCAAATAGAAGAGAAGTATGCCAAATAAATGTTTTATTCTTTGCCCAGGTACTAAAATGTTTTATTTAGTATTATCTGATTATGTTTCGTCAGTCTGATTAAAGCTGCGGTCCGTAAGTTTTGCCGCCTCTGTTTGCGGAATTATCCTCTTTACGTGGGTTGTACATCAGCACGGCTCCTCAGCGCGGATGAATCTAATGTTTTGAGAAGGATGTGTGGCTGTCAGTCAACGCACCGGTGTGGATACTGTACGGTAGATTCTACGTCTTGGACCAAAATAATAGGGCTGGACCAGAATATTCGAATATTCGTTCGATGGGTTGGTAATTTTCAAATTCAAATTTATATATATATATATATATATATATATATATATATAGAGAGAGAGAGAGAGAGAGAGAGAGAGAGAGAGATGTAAATACAGCATTGAGAGTATGGATAAGATGTTTAATGTTGAGTGAAATCAAGGAAAGATATTTAAGCAATATTAGGATCAATAAGTAAAATATTGCATGATGGCAAGGGATTTTTATTCAACCATTTGTCTTTTGTCTGCTATAAACACTACAGAGAAAAAAAAACTACACTTAGGAAGGAAACTCAACCCCTTAAAAAAACAAGTTAACAGACAGTAATTAATTAATTCCAGTTTATTATAGATTTAAAATTGTGGAGCTTTAAAATTAAATGAGGTCTTTCTGCATGTTAAAAATGCATTCTGCTTATTTAAAATTTAACTTTGAGTTGAGCAGAAATCAATCAGACTCTTAGACAAACAGCCAGAAACAAATTCTGAAGAATTCTGCCCAAATAGCTTTTTTTTCAGTTCCATCTCAGTATTTTTATTTCATTTTATTTTATTTACAATTATCTGTATGAAAAGCTGCAGACAACTCCTGCCTTTGAATCAACCTCAAAGGTCATTTTTGGACTGTGCGAGGCATAGATTCAGGGCAGAGTCTTCTTTAAACCCCCTCTTTGGTCCATACAATTCAAACAATGCCACATAGCTTACCATAACCATATGCAAAAAGGCCAATAGAGCCCGTCTGAACCTCCAAACACACAAAATAAGGGAGAGGAAGGGGTATGAGAAAGGAAACTATGCTATCAAAGTAGGGCTTCAAAGACTATCTCAGACATCTCTTGGGTAATTTGCGATCCGGCATTCTTTTTACTTCAAAGGGCAGCAGTGTATGGAGGTGGGTTTGAGGACAGAAGGGAGATAGAGTCTGATTTCTCTGATAAATGCTGACACCGGGCCTGTTTGATATTAGAATCAGAGAACATTATGATTTGTTGTCGTCTTTGAAAACTCTTCTGATGACCTTCGCTCAACGGGTTGATTAGTGATGGGGGTTTTTTCGCCCCCACACAACAGGCCTGACATCAGACACAAGGCTATTCATTACTGACCTTTAAACTGTCAAAGAAAGTGTTTAAGTATAAGTTATGCACTGCCCAGCCAAAAACAAGTCACTGTTTGGATTTAAATAGGCAAATGCTTAAGAGTCAGTGATTGGATCATTATTGCAAATGTTTCTAGCATGTTATATGTTTGGCAACAGTTCTTCTAACCCTAATCGATGGAGTGTGTAGCCTTTTATTTCTTAAACAACCATGTAGGAAGACACATCATGGCCATATTCCAGGATGACAATGTCAAGATTCATAAGGCTCAAATTGTGAAAGAATGGTTGGGAGGGTGCAAAAATAAAATTTAGACTGAAGGAAAAACAAGTGGAGTTCGTGGGCTTCAGAAAATGAAAATAAAATGACTAAGACAAATTCAACAAAATAAAAGACAGACCAACCCTGAAAAGAATTCAATACAAGACAGCACATTTTAAAGAATGCTAAATAGACACAGGATGTTTTGAAGTATAAAAGCTAAACTGATTGTTTGGGTTTGTTTTCCAAGTTATAAGCAAAATAACAGTTGATACCGGGTACTGAGGAAGGACACTCAACTCCTCAAAAGTTAACAGTAATTCATTCCAATTCATTATACATTTAAGATTGCAGAGTTTTAAAATGAAATGAGCTCTTTCTGGATGTTAAAAATGCATTCTGCTTATTTAAAATAAATTCTTGGGTTGAGCAGAAATCAATCAGACTCTTAGACAAACAGCCCAAAACAAATTCTGCCCAAATAGCAGTTTTCTAGCCTGGATGCCAGCCGAACTTAGCCCCGCCCACAACATTTGACGTTGGCGGAAAAAATGGCGTTTAAAATGTGTGTTTTTTGGCAGGGTTGCCTGCTAAAATTCGCATTCCTGGGTCTAAATATCACCGTGGACTTGGCAACACTGTGTTCGGTTGAGTTCGGTTGACATGCGACAACTAACGTTATGCATCGCTCCATTGCTCTGAATGGTTGTAGGTCTATCCAATTGAGTTCTTTCCTGGTTTGGTTGGAACACGCCCCATAATCACAGCCCAATGGAGCAGTATCAGACTCATATTCTGACTAGAATTGAGTATGACAACGTCAGGCTAGCAGTTTTCAGTTGCGTATATATATATATTATATTATATTATTTTATTTTATTTTATAGTAATCTGTACACTCTAAAAAATGCTTGTTTAAAAATAACCCAAGTTGGGTTGAAAATGGACTAACCCAGCGATTGGGTTGTTTTAACCCAGCAATTGGGTTGTTTTAACCCAGCAATTGGGTTGTTTTAAGCAAACTTTTAACCCAACCGCTGGGTTAAATCAACCCAATTGCTGGGTTAGTCCATTTTCAACCCAACTTGGGTTATTTTTAACCCAGCATTTTTTAGAGTGTATGAAATAGTTTCCCCAAAATATGAAGATTCTGTCATTATTTACTCTCCACGTCATTCCTAAATCATATGACTTACTTTCACAAACATTTGTCGCATGGGCGCATCAATGCACCAGATCATCCAGGTACACACAGATGAAAGACATTTGCTAAGAAGTTAAATGGTTTCTCGGAATGCAGCTGTAAAGGCCCCAATATACTTCAAGCTAAATCGAAGATCAAACTGGTGTGATGCTGTTTTGAACAAAATCTGGCCAAAACGAAGTTCGTTTCGAGTTTCTTTTTCTGGAGTTCGAAACGGAGACGGTTTTTTCTGGAGTTCGAAATCAAAGTGAATTTTCCAGAAAAGTTTGCTCTGGCTGGTTAACGCCTTCGAGCTACCATTGGTCCATGGCGATTACATAATAGGTGGGTCACTCCGCCTTCTTTGACATGGAAATCTTCTCTGGTTCAGTTCTCCTGTTCAGTCCACCGAGGTCAGACGTCCGCGAGTAAAAACAAGAACACACCAGAGTGCCGCTTTATAGTAGAAAATGGAGTTGTAATTCTGAGACTTTTATTTTTGTAGTGTTTATTTTGTTATTGAGAGGAATGCACACAGCACATATTACATTATACTGCTGCAAACACATTTTGAACTTCTTTTTACCCCTAAGTGAAGAACAAGAAAGATCTCCACCGTGAGTATATCAGGGCCTTAATGGGTTAGTTCACCCAAAAATGAACTTCCACCAGAACTTGACTCGCATACAGCCGTTACCGGAATCCAGTGATTATAGTTTATAAAGTTATAAGAAGGCCTTTATTAACCGTGTGGATAACTTTTATGATGGATGGATGGATGTGCTTTATTGGGCTTCAAAATCTAAGGTACAATTCACTTCCATTATAAAGCTTGAACACTTTAAGAGTTTAAGAAGGGTTGCGAAAGGGGCACACACAGGGCAAAATCTGGGTATCATGCAGATATTTTGAATCAATTCTTGACCAGGGAATAAGTATTTTCATTGATTTCATGAAGTTTACTTTTCTGTCTATTTTTATTTTATTTTTAGTTGGACATCTGGTCAAAGTCCAACTATCAAGCATTTCAAAAGGTGAGTAACGCAGCTGACAGCTTAACGCATCACAACAAACATACAAAACTCAGTTTAATCAACAGAGCATGCCTTTCTCATTTCCCGTAGCGTGTTGGGAAATATTGGAACGTTAATTAAATGATCTTCTTGAGGTTTTCTTTTTAGATTGAATTTGAGCCACACAATACATGAATAAATAAATTTAAATCGCATGTCTGGGAAATCATAATGAGATCTCTCTTCTCAATGATGGTCGCATTTCTTGTCACCTCTCCACTGCCAATCCCTGCCTTTCATCCCTCAGACATCACTTGTCCCCATGTTTTTTTATTTAATTTCACTCCAAGCCACTTCGCCCTCATTTGACAGCACCCTAAACATCTGGGTTCCAGTCGTCTTCTCTCCAGCCTCCCCGAATCTCATTAGGCTGGAATTAGAGAGCAGTCAGCCTGTGGGGCAGATGAAAATACGTAGTGTGGATAATGCTGATGCACCTTTCAAAGAGCGAGGAAGAGAGAGGGAAAAAATTAGCTTTCCTTTCAAAGGAGAGAGAATGTGTATGACGAGCTGCCTGGAACTTAAAGCGAGAGGTTGCGAGGACCCGCTTGCATTGTAACTGAGCGTCTCGCATCTGCACGGGCTGATCAAAGCGCAGACCTGTTTATTTCTTTATTTCTCCGGATGTGAACGCTAACTCGAACCCAGGCTGCCTCAAACTGGAGGGACGGGCCGCCTCTCATCTTCCCCTCCCATCTGCCACTTCTGTATTCCGTTTTCATTCCTCACTTAATTAATCGTTCTTTACTCATCACATGTCCCCGCTGTCCAATAGTTTTCACACAGATGTTTTTGTGTTTGTAAAAGCATCTTTTTTTCTTTCTTTTTTTTACACTTCAACAGTAACCATTTCAGTTTCTTTTCCCATGATGCAACACTATAGAGAAGTATTAACTGGCCGGTTTCCCATAAGGAGTTTGGTCAGCATTGGCAGTCTGATGAAACGGTGACGGGAGACTGAAGTGGTTCGCTTTTTAGTCCCTTTCTATAATTACATTAGTGATGGAAGATGGGATTTTTGGAAAAGTAATACGGTTATGGTGTTCTTCTGCAAAATCGGACTTAAGAGTTAATCTGAGTGTAGGTAGATTGATCTGAAAATGGATTTTAATTAGGATTTCTTCAAATGTGTGCCCATGTATGCAAGTCCAAGTAAGAAATTCAGAAAATATACATTTTGCTTAACGAAAATTAAGTATACACCGATCAGACTTAACATTATGACTAATAACTTTTGCTGCAAAAACAGCCCTGACCCGTCGAGGCATGGACTCCACTAGACCCCTGAAGGTGTGCTGTGGTATCTGGCACCAAGATTTTAGCAGCAGATCCTTTAAGTCCTGTAATTTGCGAGGTGGGGCCTCCATGGATCGGACTTGTTTGTTCAGCACATCCCACAGATGCTCGATTGGATTGAGATCTGGGGAATTTGGAGGCCAAGTCAACACCTTAAACTCATTGTTGAATGAAAAATGTTTGCTTTTTGGCAAGGCCCAAAGCATCACACTGCCTCTGCCAGCTTTCCTTCTTCCCATAGTGCATACTTGTGCCATGTGTTCCCCAGGTAAGCGACGCACACGCACACGACCATCCCCGTGATGTAAAAAAAAAACGTGATTCATCAGACCAGGCCACCTTCTTCCATTGCTCCATGGTCCAGTTCTGATGCTCACGTGCCACTGTTGGCACTTTTGGCGGTGGACAGGGCTCAGCATGAGCACCCTGACTGGTCTGCGGCTATGCAGCCCCATAAGCAACAAACTGCGATGCACTGTGTATTCTGACACCTTTCTATCAGAACCAGCCTTAACTTCTACAGCAACCTGAGCTACAGTAGCTCGTCTGTTTGATCGGATCACACGGGCCAGCCTTCGCTCTCCACGTGCATCAATGAGCCTTGGTCATCCATGACCCTGTCGCCGGTTCACCACTGTTCCTTCCTTGGACCACTTTTGATAGATTCTGACCACTGCAGACCGGGAACACCCCACAAGAGCTGCAGTTTTGGAGATGCTCCGACCCAGTCGCCTACAACTTAGGGGACAAAATGTTCAATATATTCCTGACTAACAGGAGCCGTGATGAAGAGATAATCAGTGTGATTCACTTCACCTGTCAGTTGTCATAATGTTATGCGTGATCGGTGTATTTTTGGATCAAGATTAATTGTATTATTGTGTATAATTGCATAATACAAATTGGAAAAACAGAAAAGGTACTGGTAATTTTCTGCCAGGACATTTTCTATTAAGTTTACAGACATTTCCTTTAACACCTAAACACACACAATGCAAAATATTGAGAAATTATCATTTTCTCACAAAACTGTTGCGTTCCCCCGAGAAACTTTGCATCCACTTGCAAAGAACTGAAAAGTTTTGTGAGCAAACGCAAAGTTCCCTGTAGGAACACAAACATTTTATAAGCTAAAGCAAAGTTTCTCGCAACGCCATAACACTGACATATTTTTTCCTCCCATCTCATATTTTTTCCATCACCATGTCCCTTTAGGGGCTCCGTATAGTTTAGTTTCACGTAACCATTTTCTACCACCAATTACATTTATCTCACTTTTTTTTGTTCTCAGGTCACTGATCATGCAACCACAGCCCTACTGCATTACCAGCTCCCCCAGATGCCCGATGTTGTAGTTCGCTCCTTCATGGTGGGTATAGTACATTGCTCTTAAAATTATCTTGACTGCAAGAATTATTACATTTTGCATTTGGTGTGGTTTAATGAGAGATTGTGTTCCACATCCTAACAATACATGTTAAGACCAATAGCTAAAATTTAGTTTGGTGCACATATTCTGTGAAATAGTGCTTGATCATAACAAAACTTCCTGTAGCTCAACTAGTAGAGGAAGGCAGGAGCAACAGCAAGGTCATGGGTTCGATTCCCAGGGAACACATGCCTTAAATCGATTGTTTGAGTGCACTGTAAATACTATAGCTTTTAATAAAAACATCTGGCAGATTAAATAAATGTATAAAAACTCATCAAACTCTGGAATGAAAAAAGTTTTGATTTTATGTTTGAAATCTTTAATAATTTCACATTATCTTGACTTGTTTATTTGTGCGTGATGTCAAGCATGGTGTCTGGTCAGTCTTTAAATAGTCGGCCGACCTCTGCTCTAAGCTTTGAAAAGAGTGGAGAGATTGATTACTTCTCCGTAAGATCAATGCGGAGCTATTCTGATCATGGCTGGAATTGTGGACTTTCTCCCGTACACAGATTTAAACTGCACCATTGATGCACTTCGCTCCGAGGCCATCCTGAGGACAGCTTATTTAGAACCTAAAAAAAACATCACCAGTCATTAGTCTCTCAAAAACCTTTAAGTTCCTTTTTGCTTTCTAGACTGACAGACAGACAGATACATAAACAGAGGCAGGCAGATACGTTTAGCTTTAAGATCCTTTTTGCTCTCATGGTGATGGATGAATGGATGGACGGACAAACGGATGGACGGAGGGACGGATAGATGGATGGATGGATAGATAGATGGAGACAGACAGATACATTGGCAGGCAGGCTGAGGCAGGCAGATACGTTTAGCTTTAAGATCCTTTTTGCTCTCTGGTGATGGATGGATGGATGGATGGATGGATGGATGGATGGATGGATGGATGGACGGACAGACGAACAGATGGATGGAGGGATGGATGGATAGATAGATGGAGACAGACAGATACATAAACAGAGACAGGCAGATACGTTTAGCTTTAAGATCCTTTTTGCTCTCATGGTGATGGATGGATGGACAGATGGACGGGATGGATGGAGGGACGGATAGATGGATGGATGGATAGATAGATGGAGACAGACAGATACTTAAACCGAGGCAGGCAGATACGTTTAGCTTTAAGATCCTTTTTGCTCTCTGGTGATGGATGGATGGACAGACGGATGGATGGATGGATGAATGGATGGACGAACAGATGGATGGAGGGATGGATAGATGGATGGATGGATTGATGGATGGATGGATTGATGGATGGATAGATGGATGGATAGATAGATGGAGACAGACAGATGCATAAACGGAGGCAGGCAGATACGTTCAGCTTCAAGATCCTTTTTGCTCTCTGGTGATGGATGGATGGATGGATGGATGGATGGATGGATGGATGGATGGATGGATGGATGGACAGACGGACGAACAGATGGACAGATGGATGGATAGATAGATGGAGACAGACAGATACTTAAACCGAGGCAGGCAGATACGTTTAGCTTTAAGATCCTTTTTGCTCTCATGGTGATGGATGGATGGATGGATAGATGGATGGATGGATGGATGGATGGATGGATGGATGGATGGATGGATGGATGGATGGATGGATGGATGGATGGATGGATGGATGATGGATGGATGATGGATGGATGGACGGACGGACGGACGGACGAACAGATGGACAGATGGATGGATAGATAGATGGAGACAGACAGATACTTAAACCGAGGCAGGCAGATACGTTTAGCTTTAAGATCCTTTTTGCTCTCATGGTGATGGATGGATGGATGGATGGATGGATGGATGATGGATGGATGATGGATGGATGGACGGACGGACGGACGAACAGATGGACAGATGGATGGATAGATAGATGGAGACAGACAGATACTTAAACCGAGGCAGGCAGATACGTTTAGCTTTAAGATCCTTTTTGCTCTCTGGTGATGGATGGATTGACGGACTAACAGATGGATAGATGGAGACAGACAGATACATAAGCAGATAGATTTAGCTCTCTGGTGATGGATGAATGGATGGATGGATGGATGGATGGATGGATGGATGGATGGATGGATGGATGGACGGATAGATAAAAAGAGGCAGGCAGATAGATTTAGACGGACGGACAGACAGACAGACAGACAGATAGGCCTTTTGTGTGTGCTAATTGGAGTATGAATAACAGGGAATCAGTGGAGGGCGGTTTGGGCCGACAGATGAATTAGGAAAGACAATGTGTCCTGACAGGTGCAGGTAAACCCCGACTGTGCTGAGTGGCCCAGTGAAGACGGGTTAGAGAGGAGAGCAGACATACTCCTCCTGCTGTTAATCAATGTCTAGTTGTGACTGCTGTGAGACCCCACAGACCCTCATGCTGCTCTCACACAGCCGATGCCAATGCAATGAGGCCAGTCAGCGGAGGGTGAGGGTGAGGCTGTCCGCTGCAACATTTTTAGAGTATTTCAGGCAGGATGCTTTACTTCATTTAATGTGTTAAATTGGTTAAATGTGTCATTCAAGTCACTTCAGACTCTAAGTCTTGTCTGCTTCACATGAGGAATGCTATTTAGTTTTTGGAATTTTTAAAGGGATAGTTCACCCAAAAATGAAAATTAGCCCACGATTTACTCATCCTCAAGCCATCCTAGGTGTTTATGACATTCTTCTTTCAGACTAATAAAACCAGAGTTATATTAAAAAAGTCCAGGCTCTTCAAATCTTTATAATGGCAGTGAATTATTGGGTCATTTTTGAAGTCCATAAAAGTGCATCTATCCGTCATATAACTGCTCCACACGGCTCCGGGGGTTAATAAAGGCCTTCAGACGCAAAGTCGACTTGACCCTTAAACCCTTGACGCATGCGTATTGATGAAGCAAAACAAAACACCAGTCATGAATTAGTCTAAAATGAGAATTTTCAAAGAGAAATGGCAAATGATTTGGATATAAGAGAAGAGGGGCTTGAGTTTGTTACCCAGAACTATCCGCGAGAGGCGTCAAAGCTTGCGATGGTCCTGTACATCGCGTCAAGGTTTATTCTTTTAGCGCAAGTCGACTCGCGTACCGCTGAACGCCGGAAGCTAGTTATTTTAGTCTATAAAGTTTTAAATATGGATATTTCTCTTACACAAACGCACCACTGCGCTTCAGAAGGCCTTTATTAACCCCCCGGAGCCGGGTGGAGCAGTTATATGATGGATAGATGCACTTTTATGGACTTCAAAAATGACCCAACAATTCACTGAGCCAGGACATTTTTAATATAACTCCGACTGTATTCGTCTGAAAGAAGAATCATATACACCCAGGAAGGCTTGAGGGTGAGTAAATCATGGGCTAATTTTCATTTTTGGGTGAACTAACCCTTTAATCAATCCGCTCATGGGGAAAAAAAGCACTAATATTTGTGCTGTTCTTTTGACCAGACCTGGTTGAGGAGCTACATCAAGCTTTTCCAGAACCCGTGTCAACGCTGTGGCAAGTATCTGCAGGAGGGCCTTCCTCCAACATGGAGGGACTTCCGAACTCTGGAGGCCTTCCATGACACCTGCCGACAGTGACGCCGTCCCGGGCCGCACAGTATTTTGGCTTGAAAAACTCAAAGATTCTGTTTGTAGCACAGATAGCTGTGTTGTGGAGAGTTTTGTATGCATCATGAAGACAGCTTTGCCACAGCTTTGCTCCACCCTCTTTTAGAAGAACATCATTCTTCAGATAGATATCACAATATACTCACATTTGTGAGGAGAACATGTTTAAATGCTGACGTGTTTCAGAATGTAATCTGCTAGAAGGCTATTTACCACAAGTAGGTCATAATCTTTAATGTTGTAAGTTGGCCATACCTGTCCATTTTTTTACCTTTAAATAAACGTTTTTTTTGTTTGTTTTTCCACATCTTGCCTCATAATTATTTTGAAAACATGTTAGTTTTGTTTTTAGATCTGGGTTTCTTTAATTCAAAGATGCATGCACAGTGTTTGGTCATGATTTATTTCATGAAAAAAAAAATCTGCAAATGTCAGCAGAAACGTTTTCTACTTTTAACTGTGCTTGTATAACGTTCAGAAACCAGTGCACAAAAATGCAAACTGTACATGCAGTTCATAAAAAATGTATTGCGATCTAGAGTACATTCTTAGATGTGTACGACGCCCGAAATCGCAGTTGCTTTTTCATTTCTGATCATGCAAGATTTAGAAAAAGTGACAAAGGCTCTCGATGAGGGTTTGCATGGGAGGTTGGCTTTTGTTTTCTAACCTCGTCTGACATGGCTTCACTTTTACAATGACACATCGTACATGCAGGTTTGAATTATTGAACATATTTCGTTTTAGGCACGAGACTCACATTGGCCATCAGTGCCAGAAAGAAAGTGATTTCGAAAGATAAAACCTGCCATGAGTTCTGAGGTTGTTAGCCTGTGTTGTATGTTTATTTAGAAACCACAAGTCAATGTAGTTTCAACGTGGGTGTATGTTACTCTTTTACTCTTTTCATGTTTGTAATATGTTGTTATATATACACGTTAAGGTAAGCTATTTGATCTTTATGTAGCCACATAGATTCTCATTTGAACCTCAACCATAATTGAATTACATCAGCTGGAGCTACAGGGCTGACTGTGATCTTAATGTACTAATGTACGCTGAGAGCTTATAAAACAGCCTAGTAGGATCTAGAACATATATGAAAAATGTAATGATGTATATTAACTTCTCCAGTATACATATTTCATCATTTTATATAAAAACTATGGAGTTTAGATATGAATATTAAATATGAAAAGATTGATACTCCATACAGAATATAGAATATTAGTACAGTGCTGCTCTGAGAGCTGCATTATTCTGAATCCTAAACCATATATATATATATATATATAATTGTGTGAATTTTCAAACCTGCTGAAAATCCTAATGAGCAGGCTCACTTTCACTTTATATTCTGAGCTTTTCTGGAGAAAAAAAAAATGGAGCTGTGCCGCTTTTTCATGATCCGCTTTGATCAAGTGAAAATCATCATTGCCTTCAGATCCCACTCGGGCTGGCGTGTGTGAGGCTTTGAGTCGAGTTACTCAGAGAAGTCTCGAATGCCTCCGCAGCCGTGCTGGAGTCACACCATTTCTCTCTCCGACTGGAAGTGAGACTCTAGGGCTAATTCATACACCTACTCGTCACTCCACAGATAACAGAGCATCTGTTCCTCAAAACAGTTGGTGAGCTTCAGTCTTTGTTACATTAGTTGATTTAATAAGCTTCCAAGCTTCATTCTTTGGAGCGTTTTTGTATTCTTTCTAAATGTAAAGGTGAGAGAGGCTTCCAGGGTTAAGGAAATATTATTGCTTTCAATGTTCCAGTCCTCTAGTAAACAGTACAATGCTGGTTTCAGTAATACTGTTGTACTTTTAACTATGGTGTGGTATGGCATGGTACTAAATGTTATACGGAATAACATTTAGGGGGTAAACTTGGTCAACTTTTTTTATTCAACAGAAATGGGAAAGACCAAAAACCAAAGAAAACTACACCATTCTGTATGCACTAATGCCTATTAAAACTGTACAACAGTTAGGCCTTTTAATGACTGATAGCTCATATAGTGCCAGTTTAGCTTTAGTATTTCAAAAAATTAAACATAAAATCCAATATATAGAATCCAATATACATACATTTACAAACCAAGCACTCAGACTATAAATACAAACCATATTGGGCATAAATACAACCAAAAAAATGATCGAAAGGTAATATTCATTTAATATTAACATTTATACGTTTAATTTTATGAATATTTTTGTTTACCCTTGGTTAACAGTTTTCGCTGTTACTGTTGCTTATTTTAGATAAAATGGATATTTATTATAAAAAAATAAAAATAAAATTCTCACTGTACAAACATACCAGTATAGGAAACCTAAAAATAAGTGTACATGTTTATTTATTTATTTAAAGGGGTACTTCACTGCTGGAAAGATGAATTTTTATTTTAAATTGGGTCATTTATGCAGTAGAAATGTAAATTTCTTTTTGAAGTTCTAGACTGAGAAAAGCCAGAAAATGTATTTTTGGCTCATATGGATGAAGGACAAACACTCCCAGAATGCACTTGCTTCGCTGCCCTACGAGGCCACTCCCAAGCTACACCTACTGGTTACATCTCTTGCCCACTACGGCACCACCCCACCGTCGTTTTGATTTTTATAGTAGGAAAATCATTTAGTTCAGTTAGAGCAGGGGTTTTAAAACTTTATGATCCCAAGAACCCCCAAATATGAGGGACCCCCTTCCTAAAAATCCATCTATATATTTTTATGTATGGAAAAAACATTTAAACTGTTAGATAGTAAGTGGTAAGTAAGTGTGACATTATAAAAACAACATATTGTTTCCAAACTTAAATTTGCTATACTTAATGTTGGATGTATAAACCTGAAGAAGAAAATTTTCAGTTAAAAATTATTTGTATAAGCAACTTTCACAATAAATGTATGCAAGCAGTTTACGTACTGCGTTAAGAATACCG
Source organism: Romanogobio albipinnatus (assembly GCA_023566225.1). Taxonomy (NCBI): domain Eukaryota; kingdom Metazoa; phylum Chordata; class Actinopteri; order Cypriniformes; family Gobionidae; genus Romanogobio; species Romanogobio albipinnatus. The sequence goes on from CM042253.1 coordinate 47,172,480, forward strand.
CCTTAGTGAGCGAGATAAAGGGGACTATAGTGAGAAAAACTCAAGATACAAAGCAAACATATACAGTTCTGGAAAGTATGTATACGGCAAGAAAGGAGAGAAACATTTAGAAATTAAACAGTTAGGATGTTTGGTAGATTTTAACCAATTCTGCTTTGTCTTTTTATTCTCTGAAATTTTCTGGGGACCCCTTAGAACCTTCTGAAGGACCCCTGGGGGTCCCCAGTTTGAAACCCCTGAGTTAGAGAACAGACACCACAATTAAAAACTGAACGTGTCTGACTTATACAGCACGAGCCGAATGAGAGTCGCAGCACAAACGCAGCAGGAGTCAGATCTCATTCATCAGAGAGTGAGATGACAGACCAGATGATCGCGGAAGATTTGGTTTCAAAGCTAAATGGGCCTATTTAAGTGAGTTTGTTTTTTTGTTGTTTTCATGAACCCACAATTCAAGCAACCCACCCCTGAATTGGCGCAAATTTTAAACCAAAACTAAAATGAGCACGGCCGACCGGCATTCATTCACGGCCTCAGTTAGTGACGATTTGTGTCCAGTCTGGCACGTTTTCAGATCTTGCCTATGGAAACTTAACTTTCATTGGAATTTATTGAGAACACTCGCTTTGCTCCGCAGCGCTCCGTTATGAATGTCCATGCGGCTGTCTGTGTCTACATTCTGTGAGTGAGTGAGATCCCACCCCTATGGGCGGGTTGAAAACAAGTGGAACTAGCTCCTAGTACTGGCTGTAGTCTCCAGCATCTGGCCAAAAAAGCTTTTTTCCAGACATAAAATACATAAATCTCTCATCTCAGGGGGATATGAGGGGGGGCACAATCATTCGAATATACAATACCGGGTTTCTAATGATACAAAGCTTAATGCTAATCGCTAAAGTAACCCTTTAAGCACAGTGTAAAAAGACCAGTATCGGAAACTTAAAAATATATTGTACATACAGAAAGAAATGTACATATAGTAGGGGTGTAACAATATATCGCAATACAAAAATGCAACAATCTGTATTGTGTATAGTTCACCCAAAATGAAAATTACTGAGGAAAGAAATTCAAGTTTACAGAGTTTTAGTGTCATTTAACTACTTGTGACGGGGTGAAGAAGCACATGACACAAGGATGCAGGTGAGTTCCCCGAAGGGTGGATTTTATTTAAGGTGGAAGTGCAAAGAAGTAGGTTAGAGTGCAGTCGGTGGGTGCTCGGCGTCTCGTCTTCAGTCCTCCTAGTGTCGTGCAGTGCAGTGTGGGTCCATGCTCTTCTCCCGTGAAGTGGCTGGCGGTCACACGCTGCTGTCTGTAGGAAATAGCAGAGGATAAGGTTAGCCGAGTCTTGTGGAGACATCTCTCACCTCTCTGGTCGTCTCTCAGGCTTATATAGCGGGTGCTTGATGATCCGCAGGTGTGACCGCTCAGCCCGTGATGAGCGGGTGCAGGTGTGGCTGTTCTGTTTCCAGGGCGACGCTGATGGAGGCTCGGGACGCTTGTCACATACTATATACACTCACCTAAAGGATTATTAGGAACACCATACTAATATTGTGTTTGACCCCCTTTCGCCTTTAGAACTGTCTTAATTCTACATGGCATTGATTCAACAAGGTGCTGAAAGCATTCTTTAGAAATGTTGGCCCATATTGATAGGATAGCATCTTGCAGTTGATGGAGATTTGTGGGATGCACATCCAAGGCACGAAGCTCCCGTTCCACCACATCCCAAAGATGCTCTATTGGGTTGAGATCTGGTGACTGTGGGGGCCATTTTAGTACAGTGAACTCATTGCCATGTTCAAGAAACCAATTTGAAATGATTCGAGCTTTGTGACTGAGCATTATCCTGCTGGAAGTAGCCATCAGAGGATGGGAACATGGTGGTCATAAAGGGATGGACTTGGTCAGAAACAATGCTCAGGTAGGCCGTGGCATTTAAACGATGTCCAATTGCCACAAAGGGGCCTAAAGTGTGCCAAGAAAACATCCCTCACACCATTACACCACCACCACCAGCCTGCACAGTGGTAACAAGGCATGATGGATCCATGTTCTCTCTACCATATGACTCTACCATCTGAATGTCTCAACAGCAATCGAGACTCATCAGACCAGGCAACATTTTTCCAGTCTTCAACTGTCCAATTTTGGTGAGCTCGTGCAAATTGTAGCCTCTTTTTCCTATTTGTAGTGGAGATGAGTGGTACCTGGTGGGGTCTTCTGCTGTTGTAGCCCATCCGCCTCAAGGTTGTGCGTGTTGTGGCTTCACAAATGCTTTGCTGCATACCTCGGTTGTAATGAGTGGTTATTTCAGTCAAAGTTGCTCTTCTATCAGCTTGAATCAGTCGGCCCATTCTCCTCTGACCTCTAGCATCAACAAGGCATTTTCGCCCACAGGACTGCCGCATACTGGATGTTTTTCCCTTTTCACACCATTCTTTGTTTTATGTTAGTAAAAAAATGGCCAACATTATTTTAAATATATCTAGTCAGTGATAGTGCAAGCACATACATCTAAAATAATTCTGTATTTTCAGCTTCAGAATCATGAATATTTTTATTTTGGTGTCAGCGTTGTCCTGTGCATTGGGTTACCAGCACCAAGTCCAAGCCTATTCATTTCCACCACCAATGTAATACAAAATTTAGCATTTTAATCAACACAAAAAATGTTGTTAATCTTTTACCATGTGTCTTGGAGTATTGTAATAATATCGTATCGTGATATGTATCGAATCACAGCATGAGGATATCGTTACACCCCTAACATATAGATTTTAGCACAATTCTCATTTATGTTCATTTCAGGTCCCTAGATAGGCCTTTTCCCTAAAAAAAAAAAAAAGATTTGAAAACACCGAAACAAATCATTACAATAAAATAACTATTTATTTTCTCAGAAATCAAATCTCATGAAGTAATAGACAAGCAAGTCTTACAGAAGGACAGGCCATTCTTTTGCCTTACTTCCAAAACAAAAATAGCGCCTCAGTTCTCAAGGCTTTGTTAGACTGTCATCTATGTTACAGCACATTTTTCAGCCTGACCTCCTTGGGTGTTGAATCGTATGTTTGTGTACTGTGCCTTATAATTGCGGCGTGTGTTCTCTCTTCTCGCCGCGTGTGTGAAGTTTCCCGCGGTGCCGGCCGTTCACCCCTCCCCAGCCCGTGGCCTCATTAACTGCTCCCCGTCACCTCGTCCCACACGCTCCCTCCAGAACGCCTAATTACCGCCCTCGACCCATGCTAATGATTGATTTCGAGACCAGGTGCCTGGCGTATTCCTGTCCTTGCCCCAGTGTAAATTTGCCAAGGCTGCAAAAGGAGGGTTACACTCATATTCAACCATACTGTGCAGATGTAAAACATGATTATTGTATTTATTTCAGTGCCTCTGGATTTTCTCTGGTTTAACAGCGGAAACTGTCCCAAAGTGGTTTGATATAGCTGGGGAAAGCAATCTGTTAGCATTAGCATTCCCATTCATCTCAATGGCAGTTGTTCGGCTAGCATTCTGCCACAGAAGTGCAATATGGACGCTGCCTGCCATCTTTGCTTCATGGGAACTTTGTAATCTTCCCCAAAAAAAGTCACTAGTGAAACACTTACTGAAATATAATCACAATTTTGCTAGCAAAAATGTATTTTGTATGAATTACTTTTAAACAGGACTTTAAATATATACATTTACACCTAAAGAAATAGTGTGTGTCAATATGTAAAACTATTTATGCAGGTCATGTTCCATGTAAAAAAAAAAAACATATATTATTTATATATTTATATATTATTATATGAAACAAAATATCATGGAGCTATATCAAAATTAAAAAATAAACACTGATCGGAAAAAATAATAACTGATATTTTATATGTATTAAAAATAAAAAGATCAGTTATTACACTATAAAAAAATTGGGTTGAAAATGGACTAACCCAGCAATTGGGTTGTTTTAACCCAGTGAATGGGTCGTTTTAACCCAGCGGTTGGGTTAAATGTTTGTTTAAAACAACCCAATTGCTGGGTTAGTCCATTTTCAACCCAACTTGGATTTTTTTTAACCCAGCATTTTTTAGAGTGTATAGTTTGTTCTATCAGTATTTATTTATTGATTTAATATATAGTTCCATATTATTTTTCATAATGAATTATACTTTTTTTTGTAATTATATTTATTAATGTTTAGTTACATGAGGCAAAATAAGTTTGAAACATCAACCACAACATAATCTGAAATGGCATGGCTCTTTTGAACACTGTTTCACAGTTTATTCTTATGGAAGGCATTTTAAATAAATAATTTAAACAATTAAAATTAATAATAATTAATAATTTGTTACGTTTACATAGCGCTTTTCTGGGTACTCAGAAGCGTTTTACATATAGAATGGGGAATCTCCTCAACCACCACCAATGTGCAGCACCACCTGAATGATGTGATGGCAGCCATATTGCGCCAGAACGCCCACCACACACCAGCTGATTGGTGGAGAGGAGACAGTGATGAAGCCAATCAGTAAATGAGGATTATTAGGAGGCCATGATGGACATAGGTCAATGGGCAAATTTTGGCCAAGGTGCCGGGGTTACACCCCTACTCTTTTACCAAAGGACATTCTTATGACCACAGAGAGTCAAGACCTCGGTTTAACGTCTCATCTGAAGGACGGTGCTTTTTGACAGTATAGTGTCCCCATCACTATACTGGGGCATTAGGACCCACACAGAGCACAGTGTGAGCACCCCTACTGGCCTCACTAACACCTCTTCCAGCAGCAACCTATAGTTTTCCCAGGAGGTCTCCCATCCAGGTACTGACCAGGCTCAGCCCTGCTTAGCTTCAGTGGGAAACCTTAGCAGTCTTAGGCTACAGGGTGATATGGCTGCTGTTAATTAAAACCAGATTAACCATTTCATTATTCTTACTATTTAGAGCTGCCTTAAGAACAAACTAATAAAAAAACGGGGCTTCTTCATTTAAGAATAATGTTGGTACTGATCAGTTTGAGGCATTCACACTGACACCGAATTCACTCCTGTTTTGTGTTCTTCATCAATGGCCTCGTTTCTGGCTATGGCTTGTGTGTGCATTTAGTAATCTTCCTGTTGATTCACACAAGTCTGGCAAAGTGCACGTCTCCAGTAAAAAATACCGTGCCGTCATCTGTTTTCGTAGACTTAACAGGTGGTGCAGATGATCCAAATAGAATTGTCTTATGGTCATATTTGCCCACCCAAGACAAACGGCCGGTGAATTTCATTGACAGGTGTCTGCGTATCTCTGCTGATGAGCACAGGGGTGGCGGGAGGCGGGAAGGTCTATGTTGGGAGGTTGTCCTGGGAGACAGATGGTGACTAGATCCTCTTGATGCCAAGAATCTTCTGGAAGATCTCCATGCTAACAGTCTCAGGCTTATGTAGGAGGTGCGTACATCGGCACCATGTTCAGGCACAGGCCACATCCACGTTCCATCTGTTCCCTGCTCATCTTATCTGCATTGTGCCGAATGCCTATGGGTTTGCGGTATGCACCTTAAAATTGTAGCTGTAATGTTTGCTGTTGTGTGAACGCTTGATTCTCTTCACTTAATGAAGCTTTAGGCTTTGCTTCACTGGTGTATAAAATCACAGCCATTGAAATTTATTTTCAAATTAGCAATGGGCAAATCTCACAATAAATCCACTGTTCTTAATGCATATATTTCATTGAGAGCACCGTATGCGGCAGCTTAAACATTATTAACAAGAATAGACACGCACAAGCATCTATTCGCAATTATTCTCTGGCTCCAAATCGTCGCTTTGCGCTGATGTGTCACTGATCTGTGCCGGCAACTAAGATTCACGCTTTGCTCTGAAATTATGGAGCTCACCCTCTTGGCATGTTGAATCACCACCCACTAGATCTGGTAACAAGACCTACTATGCATCAGATGCTCGAAAACTCTAGCACTTTTACAGACAGAATTTTTAACAGCTTATCGCAGATGGCGAGAACTTTCTCATGCACTAAAGTTGAACACGCAAGACGCAGAAACCAGGCACAAAAGTAGTGCCAGCATTACTCATGGATTTAGTTAAATGTTATATGTGAAAAAAAAAACGTAATGGATGTTTGCTTTGCATAAATACATGTAATGAGGTTAGAGCTGACCCCTATGAAACCATTAAAGACTTCTGAAGATTTTGAGGTTTTGCAGCATGATATTGTGCAATGTTAAGTGAAACTTACATGATATTAAAATGATGCACTTACACAAACATATAGTTTGATTACTTATTTTTAAACTTTCATAGTAGAGACATGATAGGGACCCACTTTATATTAGGTGGCCTTAACTACTATGTGCTAACATTTAAATTAATAACTTGATACAATGCACTTATTGCATGTTTTTACATTGTACTTACATTTGAAAAATTACCTGCATGTAATTACATCTGTAATTAATTTCTGTAGTTACATTTATAATTACACTGTTGACCCTTCCCTTACACCTAACCCTACCCTTAAACTTACCCATAACACCACACCTGTCCCTAACCCTACCCTTAAACTTACCCATAACACCACACCTGTCCCTAACCCTACCCTTAAACTTATCCATAACACCACACCTGTCCCTAACCCTACCCTTAAACTTACCCATAACACCACACCTGTCCCTAACCCTACCCTTAAACTTACCCATAACACCACACCTGTCCCTAACCCTACCCTTAAACTTACCCATAACACCACACCTGTCCCTAACCCTACCCTTAAACTTACCCATAACACCACACCTGTCCCTAACCCTACCCTTAAACTTACCCATAACACCACACCTGTCCCTAACCCTACCCTTAAACTTACCCATAACACCACACCTGTCCCTAACCCTACCCTTAAACTTACCCATAACACCACACCACACCTGTCCCTAACCCTACCCTTAAACTTACCCATAACACCACACCTGTCCCTAACCCTACCCTTAAACTTACCCATAACACCACACCTGTCCCTAACCCTACCCTTAAACTTACCCATTCCACCACACCTGTCCCTAACCCTACCCTTAAACTTACCCATACCCTGTCCCTAACCCTACCCTTAAACTTACCCATACCACCACACCTGTCCCTAATCCTACCCTTAAACTTACCCATACCACCACACCTGTCCCTAACCCTACCCTTAAACTTACCCATACCACCACACCTGCCCCTAACCCTACCGCTTAAACTTACCCATACCACCACACCTGTCCCTAACCCTACCCCTTAAACTTACCCATACCACCACACTTGTCCCTAACCCTACCCCTTAAACTTAACCATACCACCACACCTGCCCCTAACCCTACCCCTTATACTTACCCATACCACCACACCTGTCCCTAACCCTACCCCTTAAACTTACCCATACCACCACACCTGCCCCTAACCCTACCCCTTATACTTACCCATACCACCACACCTGTCCCTAACCCTACCCTTAAAATTACCCATACCACCACACCTGTCCCTAACCCTACCCCTTAAACTTACCCATACCACCACACCTGCCCCTAACCCTACCGCTTAAACTTACCCATACCACCACACCTGTCCCTAACCCTACCCCTTAAACTTACCCATACCACCACACTTGTCCCTAACCCTACCCCTTAAACTTACCCATACCACCACACCTGCCCCTAACCCTACCCCTTAAACTTAACCATACCACCACACCTGTCCCTAACCCTACCGCTTAAACTTAACCATACCACCACACCTGTCCCTAACCCTACCGCTTAAACTTAACCATACCACCACACCTGTCCCTAACCCTACCCTTAAAATTACCCATACCACCACACCTGTCCCTAACCCTACCCCTTAAACTTACCCATACCACCACACCTGCCCCTAACCCTACCCCTTAAACTTACCCATACCACCACACCTGTCCCTAACCCTACCCCTTAAACTTAACCATACCACCACACCTGTCCCTAACCCTACCGCTTAAACTTAACCATACCACCACACCTGTCCCTAACCCTACCCTTAAAATTACCCATACCACCACACCTGTCCCTAACCCTACCCCTTAAACTTACCCATACCACCACACCTGCCCCTAACCCTACCGCTTAAACTTACCCATACCACCACACCTGTCCCTAACCCTACCCCTTAAACTTACCCATACCACCACACTTGTCCCTAACCCTACCCCTTAAACTTAACCATACCACCACACCTGCCCCTAACCCTACCCCTTATACTTACCCATACCACCACACCTGTCCCTAACCCTACCCCTTAAACTTAACCATACCACCACACCTGTCCCTAACCCTACCCCTTAAACTTACCCATACCACCACACCTGCCCCTAACCCTACCCCTTATACTTACCCATACCACCACACCTGTCCCTAACCCTACCGCTTAAACTTAACCATACCACCACACCTGTCCCTAACCCTACCCTTAAAATTACCCATACCACCACACCTGTCCCTAACCCTACCCCTTAAACTTACCCATACCACCACACCTGTCCCTAACCCTACCCCTTAAACTTACCCATACCACCACACCTGCCCCTAACCCTACCCCTTAAACTTACCCATACCACCACACCTGTCCCTAACCCTACCCCTTAAACTTACCCATACCACCACACCTGTCCCTAACCCTACCCTTAAACTTACCCATACCACCACACCTGTCCCTAACCCTACCCTTAAACTTACCCATACCACCACACCTGTCCCTAACCCTACCCTTAAAGTACATTGATATAAGTACATAGTAGTTAAGGCCACCTAATATAAAGTGGGACCCAAGATAGAAAATTATCACCAAAATATGTCAGAAAAATTATATTTTATATGTCATAATATAAATAACAGCATTGGCGAAAAGCTCAAACAGACTATGGCTATAACACTGAGATTTGATAATGAATCACTTTATTCCAATGAACATTCTCATCTTAAAGGTGCACTACAGCATTCTTCTGAGTGTGTGAATCTGATTGGTTTGAGGTAAATCTGATTTGCTACACCAAGAGTCACTATTTTTCATGTATTGGCTCAGTAATTAATAGAAAATGAAGGAAAGAAAATCCTCCATAATGTACCACCTAAAGAGGAGAAATCTGACTTTGGCTTTTAACTCTGAGGCCATCAATATGTTAGTGTGTACTCCTAAAAGTAAACTTTTCAAATATAAAATTACCAATTTTCCAGGAAACAGACAAAAATGATTGATGACTCATCCTGCACCCAGAGGCATTGCAAATATTTGTCCAATCAAATATCCCTCCCCCTAAATTGTAAATGCTAAATATTTAAAACAATATTTCCGATCCAAATATCATTTTTAAATATTTATTTTAAAATATGATAAATACTATGTATTATATTTCATAATTATGTCATATTTCAAGGAAAATCCATGTGTGGTTGCGCGAGGCAAAAAGAAGTTCAACAAAAATCAACCGCAACTGTTCTGCAACTTCTGTTAACAAACTTGGAGGCTTTCTTATTGGATCAATAAAGGTAAATCCCATATTATGAGACAACCCTTTAATTTAAGAGCTACTAGCTAAGTTCTGCCTTAAAGGGATAGTTCACCCAAAAATGAAAATTACCCCCATGATTTACTCACCCTCAAGCCATCCTAGGTGTATATGACATCTTTCAGACGAATAAAATCGGAGTTATATTAAAAAAGTCCTCTGTCCATCAAATAACATGCTCCACACAGCTCCGGGAGGTTAATAAAGGTCTTCTGAAGCGAATCGATGCGTTTGTGTAAGAGAAATATCCATATGTAAAACTTTATGAAGTAAAGTTCCAGCCGATTGCCTGGATAATAATGTAATATTTAGCCCTGGGAATGCAAATTTTAGCAGGGGCAGATTTTACCCCCCGGAACGTGATTTTTACTGGGGAACCCAACACAAGCCCCTCCCACCTCCACCCCCCGAAACACAATTGGCCTTTGTTGTGAAGACCTGGCAACCCTGATTTAAAGAAAGACTGTAGAAAGAGAGATGGCTGAGAGACATTACAAAAGAGAAAATATCAGAGGAATATCACAAGATATAGCATCAGCGTTAATATTTGAAAAGCTTTCTAGCTTTGGAAAGACCTAAGTGGGAAGGCCTGAAAAGTAACAATGTTTTGCTATGTTTCACAGAACCCAGATATGCTGTTGTAATGTTAGCTAACAGGACCGTTTTGAGTGTCATTGTTTGTCTGGAGATGGTGTCCTGCTGGCAACTAACAACCAACTGTTGTTTATACTCTTGTGTACAAAATTTCTGTTCTTCCTTGTCGTTTGTTCATGATCTTTACTTTATTTTTTTAGATACATTATTTTGCTTTGCTTCAGCTAGAATCGCTGACTGCACACTTAAGAAAAAAACAGAACTTTGCAGTCCCATTTTAGAACCTTTTTATATAGGAAATACAGCACAGGACAGAAAACTGTGCTTATTTCATGGGTTTTTAAAAAGTGTATGTTTCTGTTGGGAGGACGGAGCTCTTTAAGATGTTCACAGATAATAACATTAGCAACTGCCGACTGCGTGACCTGTCATCCCTCTGCGTATTAGAGCTTTCATTTCCTAGCGAATGAAAATATCAGCCTTGTCTTGTTGTTCTTCTGATATTTGTTTTATTAGATATATTCAAATGAAAGTCCTGAGGCCTATCTATTCAAAAGCAACACAGCATACTCTTGGTACATTGCTCTCGTCCTTCTGCTGAAAATAAATGCCACATTGTTTGTTGATAGAAAGGATTGTATTATTGAAGTAGCAGCCGTGCAGTGTTTGGACTGATTCAAGGGCATAGAGGTTGGCCAGCTTATTGTTAATGTAAATAAATGCAAATATTAAAATGGGGCATTGTGCCCATGATACAGCATTAGAGCACTGTTTTATGTCCGTCGGGGGTTAATAATGTGAAATCCATCGATTTCTGGCTTTTAGAGAAGTGTTCACAGATTTTCTGTCTGTGGCGAGATTGTTGTGCTTGTTAATCCATTTGAGTCAGAGTGCGGTGTGTCTTGCTAGGTATAGGTCATTGCTAATGGGATGCTAATGAGAGCCTGCTAATCAATTTGTGCTTAATCAGCCAATCAATGTTTGCTGTAGCTGGCAAGCAAACGTGCCGTGAGAAACTGCTAGACTTCTTGCCCCAGGTTTAAACTCAGTTTGTTACTTTCCTTCACACTGATCCTGTTGCTTGAAGGAAGGATTTCAAGTGGTGCTCGTCTAATTTTACAAAGACAAAGAGACATAAATGGAAAAAAATATATTAGTCTCCTTATGTCTGCAGGTGGGTCTCCCTCATGCAGTCCTGAATACTTTGCTACATTGCATTTAAAATATTGGGCATTTCCTTCTTTATTTACTCACCCTCGTGTCATTCTAAACCTGTATGACTTTCTTTCTTCTGTGGAACACAAGAGGATATATTTTGAAGAATGTTGCTAGCGGTTCCCGTTGACTTCTATTCAATCTATTGTATTTTTTGTCCATACAATGGAAGTCAAAGAGAACCGCTAGCAACATTAGAAATCAATGCATAAAGGTTTGGAACGACATGAGGGTGAATGATGACAGGTAAATGATGACAGAATTTGTTAGTCGGTTTTTGATTTTTTTTGGGTGAGCTATCATACATTTTACAGTTTAATGCGATTTAAAGGGATAGTTCACCCAAAAATGAAAATTAGCCCATGATTTACTCAACCTCAAGGGTGTATATGACATTCTTCTTTCAGACAAATAAAATCGGAGTTACAGTATATAAAAAAAAAGTCCTGGCTCTCTCAAGCTTTATAATGGCAGTGACTGTTGCTCTGTTGTTGAAGTCCATAAAAAATGCATCTGTCCATCGAATGATGTGCTCTACACAGCTCTGGGGGGTTAATAAAGGCCTTCTGAAGCGAAACGATCCATTTGTGTAAGAAAAATAACTATATTTAAAACTTTATAAAGTTAAGTTTCGGCCGATCGCCTTCCGTATTCAATTTATGGAAAAAGTGTTGCAAGCGCCTCTGCCGTTCAAAAGGCTTAAGTTACCAGGTACACTCGTCAGACGTCGCGAGAAGGCACTTTCAACACTTTTCCACGGAAGGCAATCGGCTGGAGCTTTACTGTATAAAGTTTTAAATATTTATATTTTTCTTACACAAACACATCAATTCACTTCAGAAGGCCTTTATTAACCTCCGGGAGCCGTGTGGAGCAGTTATATGATGGATAGATGCATTTTTTATGGACTTCAAAAACTGCCATTATAAAGCTTGGAAGAGCCTGGACTTTTTAAATATAATTCAGATTTTATTCGTCTGAAAGAAGAATGTCATATACACATAGGATGACTTGAGGGTGAGTAAATCATGGGCTAATTTTCATTTTTGGGTGAACTATCCCTTTAAGCTGCTAAATATTGTTAATATAATGTATTGTTGCTTGATAAAATATAAATCACAGCTAACCAACATGCTAACCAGTCAAGCATTGGTTCAAGTGATTTTGGTCTGAATAAAATGGTTGTGTGCAATTTCATATTTCTCTTTTTTTCACTTCATGAGAAAGGCAGGACGTTTTAAAGGAACACCACTTTTTTTGAAAATAGGCTAATTTTCCAACTCCCCTAGAGTTAAACAGTTGAGCTTTACCATTTTCGAATCCCTTCAACCAATTGCCAGATCTGGCGGTAGCACTTTTAGCATAGATCATTGAATCTGATTAGACCGTTAGCATCTTGCTCAAAAATGACCAAAGTCTTTCGATTTCCTATTTAAAACTTGACTCTTCTGTAGTAACCATGGATACAGCAGTGCAATAACATTACACAGCACCTGAAAATAGGCTAACTTCCGTCAACATAACCAACGTGACAACCTGCTTGCACAGAGAGCGTGCTGGGGACTATTTTCAGACGCTGCGTAATATCATTGCGCCGCTGCACTCATGGTACGGCTCAAAGTTAATTGATTATTACGCAGGAATGAGAGTATAGTTCCTAGCCACATTGGCCTAGAAAATCGCAACTTTTAATTTTCCGTCAGTCTTAGTACATGATGTAACTACAGAAGAGTCAAGTTTTAAATAGGAAAAATATTGAAACTTGAACGAGATGCTAACGGTCTAATCAGATTCAATGATCTATGCTAAGCTATGTTAAAAGTGCTACCGCCAGATCTGGAGATCGGCTGAATGGATTCAAAAACGGTAAAACTGTTTAACTCTAGGGGAGTTGGAAAATGAGCCTTTTTTCAAAAATAGTGGAGTGTTCCTTTAAGTGCTGTGTAGCACCAACTATTGGTGCTTCAGTGGTTCTTCAGTGGTTCTTCGCTGGTTCTTTGATGCCTGAGGTGCTATATAGCACTGCTACCATATACAGAACCTGTTAAGATATGGTTCGATATAGCACCAAAAGTGGTTCCCCTATGATTACGAGCCAAGAACCACTTTTAGTCAAGTTTTAAATAGGAAAAATATATAAACTCTTTGGTCATTTGAGTGAGATGCTAACGGTCTAATCAGATTCAATGATCTATGCTAAGCTATGATAAAAGTGCAACCGCCAGATCCGGAGATTGACTGAATGGATTCGAAAACAGTAAAATTCAACTGTTTAACTCTAGGGGAGCTGGAAAATGAGCCTATTTTCAAAAAAGGGGAGTTTTCCTTTAATAGTACTAGTGCAATAAGATAAAGGGCAAAGGGTGCACACTTACTGAAGCTTTATCTAACCGTTTTCATTCTCTTATGGCTGCAGAGAATTGTGGGATATGTAGTTTTATTGCACAGATGTTACGTCATTAACGGGCTAAATGAGTATGGAGTATTGAAAAGCTTTATTGCTATTCTCCATCAACACTGCACAAATGCATACAAACTAAATTGCATTCACATTTAAAGCCTATTATGATCAATATCTAGCCTGGATGCCAGCCGAACTTAGCCCCACCCACAACATTTTAACTCGGGCAGTTCGGTCTGGACTTGATCCGTAGAGAAGTAATTATGCCCGAACAGAAACTGTTCGGACCAGTGAAATTGTCAGGGCGGGCTTTAGACGATGATGGACAGATGATAAACTGTAACGTAATCATCCACGTCATCAAAGGCGCTTTGGTTGAATTTGTTCTAATCCTAAACGGAGAACTTGTTCGTATATGCATTCACCTTTACTATTTCTCTCAGAAATGATGATCGTGTTGGTAAGTACTCTGTGTATCCTTAAATTCTTTTTTTACAACACCGGCAAAGATCGTTTACACTCATCTTTTTCTTCTAACGTAACTTATTCCAGCGCGCACAGACAGGGTTGCCAAGTTTTTACAACAAAACCCGCCCAATACCGATTGCTACTCAAAACTAGCCAAAAACAAGCCCAATAGCTTTCCGGGGGAGTTCTCCGGAAAAAAAAGGCATTTGGGGGGTAAAATATGTGTTATTTTGGCAGGGCTGCCTGCTAAAATTTGCATTCCTGGGTCGGTATATCACATAATTGGGGTCACTTCAACCCACGGACTTGGCAACACAGTGCAGTTGAGTTCTGTTGACATTTGACAACTAACGTTATGCGTCGCTCCGTTGCTCTGATTGGTTGTAGGTCTATCCAATTGAGGTCTTTCCTGGTTCGGTTGAAACACGCCCCATAATCACAGCCCAATGGAGCAGTATCAGACTCAAATTCTGACTAGAATTGAGTATGACGACGTCAGGCTAATCAATATCACTTTGTATTTCATAAATACAGTCATTGGCATGACTTGAAGGCAGCATTTAACCTTTGTATGTATGGGGGCAGTCATGTCAAGTCAAGTCAAGTCAAGTCAAGTCAACTTTATTTATTTAGCGCTTTTAACAATGTAGATTGTTTCAAAGCAGCTTTACAGTGTTAAACAGGAAAATAATGCAGCATCATTTTATTAAGCTGTATAGCCATTTGATGTCATCAGTTAATTTCAATTTCCATACGGAAATGGCCTAATGGTTAGAGAGTCATGGCCTAATGGTTAGAGAGTCATGGCCTAATGGTTAGAGAGTCATGGCCTAATGGTTAGAGAGTCATGGCCTAATGGTTAGAGAGTCGGTTGCGGGTTCGAGTCTCAGGTCTGGCAGGATTTGTTGGTGGGGGGAGTGAATACCAGCACTCTCTTCCACCCTCAATACCACGACTGAGGTGACCCTTGAGCAAGGCACCGAACCCCCAATTGCTCCCCAGGCGCCGCAGCAATATGGCTGCCCACTGCTCCGGGTGTGTGTTCACGGTGTGTGTGTGTTCACTACTGTGTGTGCACTTGGGGGTTAAATGCAGAGCACAAATTCCAAGTATGGGTCACCATACTTGGCCACACTTCACTTCAAACTTGTTACTGCATTTTGACCTCCAGGCTGTAGTTTACAATTCATTTACCCTCTCTGAGTTCCTCATCATTCATTTGTTCATTTATTTTTTTTTTTTACATCAATCTGTACCTCCATTCAACCTCAAAAGACATGTTGATCGATTCTAGGTGAAACATTCATCCTTGTTTTAAAAACTCTCAGAAAAATGACATAAAGCACTCCATTTTCCACAGCGTTCTTGAAAGCACATTTCCTTGAAAAGGAAAAGAAGACAAATGCAAGAACCCACACGCACACAAAACAAGAACTAATCCCTGACCTGACAGGCGGGAGAGGAAAAGCTATGAATTAATCTAAAAGAAAGATCACAAATAAAATCAGCCTAGTTGTGACCGTTCACTGGCAGGCAACTGTTTCCCATATGTCTCTCTTCCTTTGAAGAAACGGAATGAAATTGCAAAGCGCTATTGAATGTAATCATACATTTGTTAAAGTGTGTAAGAGAGGCAGTCACATCCCATAACAGACTAATCTGTATCCCTTAAACGCTGCCTGGCTGTCAAGAAAATGAGTCAACGGGACCATTTAGGAATTTGTGCTGAGTCAAGTGTTTTCCTCTATAAAAGAGCCATGCTGGAGAGCTGACAGCAATGACCTCCACCTGTCACCTGTTATGACAACCAGAAACAGTTTGGCTGCATCCGAAATCATATACTTCCCGACTCTATATAGGTCGAAAAACAGTATGTGAAAAGAAGTATGTCCGAATTCACAGTACTCATTAAAGAGTAAGCAAAAAGCACCCGGAAGACCTCCTTCTTCCGGGGAAACTCTGAAGTGTGCATACTATGGACACTTTACTATCCCATGAGGCCACGGGAGAAGATTTGTGAATGGCAGTGAAGCGACACAACAGATGCCGGTAGGTCACATCAGGGCCGTTTTTAGGCATAGGCGAACTAGGCAGTCACCTAGGGCGCCATCAGCTGAAGGGGCGCGAAGGGGCGCCAATGAACGCATATCTGGGGTGTGTGTAAAGGGTGTCAAGGCCACCCTGAAATATGATTGCCGCCCCCACTGGTTCCCCTAACACTATTGGATCAGAGCAGTGTTAATTTCGTTGATGAATAATTTTCGTCATAATTTTCGTCAACAACCTTTTTTCACTGACGAAAACGAGACGATAACTAAATAAAAACTAGTGTTGGATGACAAAAACTATGACGAAAATCAACTGTCATTTTCGTCAATAAATAAAAACGAGACGAAAATGTTAGGAAGTGACGATTAGGGAAGAGATCCAGTCAGAACTGATGTCGTGTGTAACAGATGCGCACATTTGATTTGGACGTGCTGATCTAACCGCTGGAGAACACGGCGCTGTTGCGCTTCTACAGGCTCATCCCCAACAGCGCTCCAGAGCGGCTCACAATCAATGAATAGCGCACATTTATGCCAGGCAATTGTTTATGAACTAATGCTGATGAATAATGACAATGTTTACTTTACGATGTTTATATTGTAACGGTTGTAACAATGGATATTTTATCTCCTCATCTGAACTTGAATGAGCAGCTGCCACTGCAACAGAGACGTAGACATTTCAAAATAAGAGTCCGGGTGTATTTCGAGCTTGTTTATCATAAAAAGTCACGCATTATATATTCTTTTTTGGTTACACAATAAACTGTATTTAATTGAATTCCCATTTAATTCATATTCAGGAGGAAAGACCAGTATTTGACACATATTCAATAAAGTATCAGGGTTATAATAGTTAACTAAAACCATTTAAAAAATCTTCATTACTTGAAATTAAATAAATGTTAACTGAAATAAACTAAATAAATAAACAAACTTATTTGAAGCTTTAGCTTAAAGGGTTAGTTCACCCAAAATTGAAAATAAAGTCAGTAATTACTCACCCTCATGTTGTTCCAGAATCTACTACTACTAATCTCAGTTCTCGCGCATGCGTCGTGGCACTCCCGCGAACTCTCGTCAGAGGCTCAAATTGAACAACAATAATAGTGGGATAAAGTCGTTATTTTTGTTGTTTTTCCGCTCAAAAAGTATTTTCGTCGCATGATAGACTTAATACAGAGCCACTGTAGTCATTTGGACTCCTTAAATGACGTTTTTACTTACTATTCTGGGCCATCAAGTTTCATTCCCTCTGGCTCTGAAAGCCTATGGAGGAGTGAGACAGCTCTCAGATTTCATCAAAAATATACTAAATTATGTTCCGAAGATGAACGAAGGTCTTACATGGTTGGAACAACATGAGGGTGAGTAATTACTGACTTTATTTTCAATTTTGGGTGAACTAACCCTTTAACCTGATATGATCTACTGACTAAAACAGAAATACAAAGTTATAAAAACTATATAGATGTTTTTAAAAAGCAAACAAAAAAGTGAATTGAGCTCTTTTGTGTATTTTTAATGTCAAAAACAAAATGATGTCAAAATGTCAGTTCAAGTGACAGTCGGTTATGTAATGCTTAAATACTTAATGTATTACAATTGAACTAAACTCATTAGATTTTAGGAGACTAAATCTACTGTAGTTTTAGTCGACAAAAATCTTATGATATTTAGTCGACTAAAACTAGACTAAAACTAAAAACAATTCAGGTGACTAAAATATGACTAAAACTAAATGGCATTTTAGTCAAAAGACTATGACTAAAACTAAATCAAAATTTGCTGTCAAAATTAACACTGGATCAGAGAACTGTCAATTACTGTCTGAATGTTGCATGTAAAGTTTGCATTTGGAGCGCTCAACACCATTAGACCAAAGAGCTCGGTCAAAGCTTTGGCAAGATAACGCTTTTTTTAACCACACAATAAAGCTAAATTCAAAGGCCAAATAAAAAAACCGGTACAATAAAAAGTGCACAAATCTGTATTTTGTTAGGGCCATATTTTTGGCAGTCGAGAAATCACGCTGTGAAATGGGCAGATAGTGTAATATTGCTCGGTGTGTATTATAGAGGCAAGATGTAGGCTAACCACACTCACTTTAGCATGTCATGATATCATTATATTTAGACTCTATTAAGCTTCCTTCTCTTACTTGCTCCTCCAAAAGGTGTGTTTTTGCACTAATGCATTGTTATAGGATCAGTGTGTAATTGTCCCGTATAAAACTTCAACGTCCAGTATAATAAAATGTGCTAATTCACAATATTTATTATCCTTTATTAAACCGCTCTGTCGAATTGAATGCATCTTTACGGGTGGTGTTGAAAGCTGAATCGATTCATTCAGTTCTAATAGTGTCGTACAGGGCATAGCGTTGCGTTATTTAAAGGGGAAGTTCAAGCGTCAATGAGAAACAAAGACCGCACTGAATCAATATTTATTCTTGTTACTCTCATGTGACTGGAACAGCTTTTATACATAGTTTCCAAATTGTATTTGTATATATTTGTTAATAAGGATTACAGTTCCAAAATGGTATGTATGTATGTATTTGTTAATAAGGAGGATTAAAATTAATACCAGTAATACCATGTTGCTTTTTAAGATTTGGCTGGGGCGTGCCAATAAGGATTTCGCCTATGGCGTCAAAATGGCTAGAAACGGCCCTGGGTCACATGATAACGAAAACATAGCAAATGTAGTATGTCCATATTACATTCATACTACAAAAATATTCAGAGTCGTTGCTGAGTTCACAAATGAAATGCATGTCATTTTCGGTTATGAACTAGAAATCTGACTGTAGGCCTACCTCAGAACTAGAACTAGAAATCAGACGAAATCTGACTATACTTTGAGTTTGTAAGCGTTAATCTGTTTACTGACTTATTCATATTAAAAAAGCTTATTCAAAATATGTTGTAAAATATTGAAAATATTCAATTAGTCAAACACTAGTTTTTCAACTTAAATTGTCATAGATATGACATATGAATGGTAAGGATTCTTCTTCAAGAAGCCCAAGATAGTTTTTGCAAACTGTGCCTGCTCCACCAAAAACGCTGCATCATAATTATACTTTTTAAAGGTAAAAGTCTTTGCAGTATTCCTCCGCACTATGATTACAACGTGCACACCATCATATCCATATTGAATAGCGAGCGGGGAGTGAAACCAGCCCTGCAGAGATGGCATTCCGATGAGGGGGAGTCATTACAAATTCTTTTTGATAGGAAATGTATTTGAATATCTTTCAAGCTGTCCCACTCACGCCCCACACCTTTTATTTTTTCTTCCATGATTTAAACTTACATTTGTCGTTGCGGGTTGATTTTGCAGTGTACAAAGAATTCACGCTAAACAAGAATTTTCCACACACAAAAAAAAAAGAAGAAAGAAAGAAAGAAGAATAATTACCTCTCGCCCTCATATACATCAGAATATCGTTATGATCTGAAAGCAGCCGCCCACACCGTCTCCGACTGTGATTTTAAACTTCAGGAGATGAAATGTGGGATTGTGGGTGTTTGGATTGAATCCCCGTCCATGTGTCTATTCTTGTCTTCTTTAGCTTTGTTTTACAATCAGCTAAATGATGCCATCAAAGAATCATTAGGTAACATTTAACACTAGGAGTAAATGCTTAAAAGTAAGGTACATTAGCAAAGCTAGCACACATAAATTCATATTTACATAGTCAGCCAAGCTGACGTTTTTGCATTAACCTCAACCCCAATCAAATCAACACAGCCATATAGATTTTCCAGATTGTGTCTTGCTTAAAGTTTAAATTAGCAATTGATGAAAGAATTTAAGACATGGGAGTTAGATATATCACATTTTTATGACGAATATAGATGATTTATTGTGTTTATAGGTTATGCAGAACCAATTTTGAATTACTAATTTTCTTTTTTTAAAATCTGTTTATTGAACTTTTACAATAATAACAGGATACAAACACAGGAGAATCATGAAAAAATATCCCCCCAAAAAAGTGCAATTAAACAAATTAAATAAAAAAATAGAAAAAACCAACAACAAAA
This sequence comes from Romanogobio albipinnatus, assembly GCA_023566225.1. Lineage (NCBI taxonomy): Eukaryota > Metazoa > Chordata > Actinopteri > Cypriniformes > Gobionidae > Romanogobio > Romanogobio albipinnatus. The sequence continues at coordinate 47,192,829 of CM042253.1, forward strand.
ACTCAATACATATTGTAATATGAAGAATGTCAAGCATAATATCTCGAGTATAGAATATATGCTGGACTGGAGCGTAAAAGTTTAGACATTTCGGCCATTTATCCAGTGTATGTATACATCCACAAACAAAAACAAAAACATACAGCTAAAGTATACATACATAAGTATTCACACTCATAATCAAACAGAACTGATTCAAGCCACGATCATGGCTACACCAGAAGTACTGACATATTCAGAAAAATAAATAATGAAGGGATCCCAGATCTCAGAAAATATACCAGTGTTGCCCTTTAACGTATACTTTTTTTTTTCTTTTTTTTTCAAAATTAATGATGCTCATAACATCTCTCAGCTAGTCATCAAAAGATGGAGGGAGTTTTTGTTTCCACAGCAGGAGAATGCGCCGTCTAGCTAATAATGTTAAGAAATTACTAATGTTTTATATTATTGTTATTTATGCCATGCATGCAAAATACATTATATTTTACCTCTGAATATCATTGGGTGATCTTATTTAGAGACACTGAATGATGCCATTTATTGGACAAAAAGATGTATTAAAGAACCAATAATCAATTTTTAAAAAGAATTGAAGTAAAGAAGTCAGGGCCGACCCTGACCAATTTGCTGCCCTAGGCAAGATTTTACTTGGTGCCCTTTGTATCAAGGTTTAGCACTACATGTTTTCAGTCTAAGTTGCGGAAACACTGGTTTTTTAATGCATTGATGTTTTTTAATTTTTATTGTTTTATATGATGTCCAGTCCATTCTACCCCGTCATTATGTTCATGATATTATTATTACATTTTTTTAAAAGGCTGATGATAGTTAAACTATACAAAAATAGCACCTATGCCACATTACAGCCTAAACACAAATAACAAGTAATTGCATCTTGCATTCATGCACAAACTATTGAGAACTAGCAAAAGTGTTTGTTTTCCAGCAGCAAACTTCCACTAATATGCACATTCATGTTTTCATCATGAATTAAACTGAGAAATGTTGATATTTAATGTGAAATTTACATAAAATGTTGCTATTTTAAATAAACCTGTATATAAATATCATTACTAATTTCAGCAAATACATTTTAAAATGTCCATATGTCCCCTTAAAACTGCACAACTGTAGAGTAAAAACATTAGGCTATTAAAAAAGTGATATTACATGCGTTTAAAAAAACAGATATGATTCTTTTTGACTAAATACACTGTCTGTGGCCACTGGAGAACCCAGAACAGCTGCTTGCATATAGTTTAAGGTCAAACTGGAATTAATTAGCGTACATTAGTATTTTACTACTATGCAAATAAATAAACTGTTCATTCATTACACCACTTTACCTCTGTCTTTACACTGCAAAAAATGCTCTTCTTATTAAGTAATTTTTTCTTGTGTCCAGTCCAAACATCAAAAAATTCTTAAATCAAGATGTATTTACTAGTAAAATGACATTAGATCTTTTTTTCCTTGTTTTCTGGGAGGAAAAATCAAAATGAAGTGAGTTTTAGCTTAAAACTAGCACAATTATCTGCCAAATGGGGTGAGAAAAATTATCTTATTTCTGTTTGGGACAGAAACAAGAAACAAGATTTCAATCAGAAACAAGATTATTTTTCTCACCCCATTGGCAGATCATTTTGCTTGTTTTAAGCATAAACTCACTTAAGAAAAAATATAATTTTACTTATCTAGTAAATGCATCTTGGTTTAAGAATATTTAGATATTTAGACTAGAAACAAGACAAAAATACTAAATAAGAAGAGCATTTGTGCAGTGTTTCCCTTATCTTCCCTGCATCAGAGGGCTTCTGTTTTTTATGACACTACAATTCGGCCATCCGTCATAAATTATCAGGCAACTTTCACCATGTCTACACCTGGAGCGAGCGGCCAAGCACCCTAAAAAATGAAAGCAATCCTGTCTACATTAGATGCGGCGAGAGGTGACGCGACACAACAAATTCCCAACGTTAAACTGATCACGCGTTATATTTCGGACGCACTTCAAGCTCGGCGGGGGAGATTGATGAGGGAAGATGCGGGGGACTTAGTTAAGTTTTAAGCTTTATTTGGTAATATTTCAAATTAATATGAATAAAATAGTATCAGTAATACATTTTGGTGCCCCTATGGATGAGTGGCGCCCCTAGCATTTGTCTATTCCGCCTATACCACGGGCCGGCCCTGAAAGAAGTAAAGGTCAAACTAGTTACTGGTCTATCTCTACTGGTTCTCCGTATTTGTCTATGGACTTTTGTTCTACTTCCTGTCCCGAGTGCCATGTTTGTAGTGTCTTTTGTAGTTTTTCATGTTCAGGTGTGTCTTGTCTGCCTTGTTACCCCTGTGTATAAATATCCCATGTGTTTCTCTTGTTCTCTGTTAGTTGTTTGATGTAGATGCTTGTGTTCTTGCTCTCTGTGTTTCCTGGTTTCTTCTTGCTTTGCTTAATAAATCATCCTGTACTTAGCTAGATCCATCTTGGCTTGTCTTTTTGCCTCCCCATCATTACAACAGGAAATAACACAAAACATTTAAAGGGATAGTTCATCCAAAAATGAAAATTATGTCATTAATTATTCACCCTCATGTCGTACTTTCGTTCATCTTCAGAGCACAAATGAAGATCTTTTTGAAAGCTTTCTGTCCCGCCATTGAGAGCAACACAACTGACACATTGACACTTTAAAAAGTTCATAAAGAGATCATAAAACGAATCCAACTGAATTGAGAGGTTTAGTCCAGATTTTCTGAAGAGACTCATCCGCTATATATGATGAACAGATTGAATTTAGGCTTTTGTAGCATTGTCAAAAACAATAGACAAAACCAAAGAAATTCTGAAATATGTATTAGTTTAGAAAAAAAAGGAAACTAGAATGACTATGCACTGGAAAATTCACTTTTAGACACAGTAATTTAGAAATATAGTATAACATACATATACTACTTTTCATACATAAATACTTAATTGGTTTGAGTTGGACAAACTTAAATTAAACACATTAGTTCAGTTAAATGACCTGTTATGAGTATTTATAACTTTATTTTTCTTTTGAGCTCACAGCACTGACATATTTCAAGTAAACTGAACTGTTTCATTGTTTTGAGTTGTATGAACTCGTTTCCTTTCATTTAGACTAACTCATTTCCTTTAGTTTAACTGAAACTGGGTGTCACATGTTTGGTCTGCTTTGGTTGTGTACTTCCTGGTTTCATTTGTCACATGTTCCTTTGTCTGAGTTTCCCGCCATTTGTCTGTTTCCTTGGTTACCCTCGTTAGTCTAGTTCTGTTCAACTGAGTTAGTTAATCATCACCTGTATCACCTGTCCTTCATTTATTCAGTCTTCTGTGTTTGTATTTAAGTTCCTCTTGTTCACTCACTCCTGGGCCCGTTTCAATAAAGAGGTTCAACCAACTCTGAGTTTAAACCTGAACTCTGAGTTGACTTACTCTGAGATGGGAAACTCTGAGTTTTGGGTTTCAGAACAGCTGAATTGAGGTAGTTCAAACAACTCTGAGTAGACTAACTCTGAGTTAGGCACATGCACAACTATGAAAAGCCACGATCAATGGAGCTCCGAAATTACGATTCACCATGGCAACAGCACCCAACAACAAGATGTTTGCATTCTTCCGGGTCAGTATGTAAGTTTAATTATTTTAATTAAGTTTAATTTTCATGGTATCCAAAAGGCAAAAAAAAAATGTGGCAGCAGCTAAAAATGAAAAATAAAAACATAATTCAATCAGGTAAAGCTTTAAGCATAACATTTTCATGGGTGTAGGTTTAATGACTTTACAAACATTTGACATATTAAGTAAATATCATTCAGAGTCAAATGTGCAGCAGCTTTTCCCACATGGACCCTTTTCACAGTTTAATGGTCATCAATATCCTGCAACGTTTTTTGTATTTATTTTTTTAAATGTATGTACAGTTATAACACTAATACTTTGTATTATATTACTTTAGCATCAAATTACAAAAAACAAGTTTCCACTGCTGTGAGGGTGTTTCTAATAAAGCGTCTATATGGGAGTGATGGTGAAAAATAATATATTTTTCTCTCTTCACTTCCGTTCCGTTCAATCTCACTCTATTTTTTCCCTCTTTTTGAAAGTTGTGAAATCACTACTGTGGAGTTTTTCTTTTGCTATTTGAGCAATTGGGGACACAAAAATATATATTTTTTTTATGTATTCTCTCATTCACCGCTATAAAAGTTAACCCAACTATGACGACTTCAGCTTCGGAAACCCAGAAATGTGAAAAGGGCCTATGCTCTTTCCACATAATGAAATGTTCTCTGATCCCACCTGTTACATTTATTAATTAATTACATTAACATTTGACTTCTAAGGCCAGCCAAACACCAGCAGCACTGACAGATGAAGAGGAGATGGAGGAAGAATATTAACATCCAACAGGAAAAAGAATAAAGCATTTGTAGGAAATAAAGATGACCCTAAAAATTGTAAATAAATGTATTTAACAGCTGTGGTGGTGGTTCTGGCATATATCTCGTACTACCATCTGGCAGCATCCTTCCATCCCGTACAGTAATCCATTTTCATAGTGTGATTATGGGAATATGAGTGTCAATGCGTCCAACCACTGGAAATCCTAAAGGAAACTCTAATTATTAGGTTACTTCTGAGGTTTATCAAGTGAATATCAGGATCCTTCCTGTATAAAAGGACAAGCCATTTTTGTCACTTTGACAGTGTCCTCATGATGAAAATGAGCAATGAATGTTCATGCACTGCAAAAAATGCTTTTCTTACTACACTCCAAAAAATGATTCACGCCCTTCATAGATGTGACACATTTAAATTCTGTTCACTTTACTTAAACATATCTAATTTTGTCACAACTTAAATTAATTGTGTTCAATCAACCTAATATATTTAAAACTGAAGTTTACTTAAGTAATTTGTGTTAAAACTACATTAAATATTTGTGTTGACATAACTAACTGGGCAGTTCCCAGCATGCTTTGCAAGGGACTCCATTAGGAGAGTAAATTTAGGGATTAAAGTGTTATTTTATATGTTTTTCTGTAAAGGGAATGATGTTGTTAGTAATGTTAGTGTTTAATGTTCAGTTATGTTGGACATTAAGAGAGGTTTCTGTAATGTTTTTTTAATTTTGTGGTTACCGTTATGCTGAAGAGTGGCGCCTGTGCTTAGGCTGTGGGCACTCATACCCCTTTTCCACCAAGGCAGTGCTAGAGCTAAATCGGAGCCAGAGCTAGTCCCAGTTCATAGTTGGTTCAACTGAGGAGCCTGCTAAGAACCGTTTGCTTTTCCACAGGCTAGAGAGCCACAACAGAGCCATGTCTTACGTCACTGTATACGTCTCATCTTTATCAGCAACGCTAGCGGGAAACACACACACACCAGGCTTGTTTGAGATGCATCGGCGCTGCGCAGACCGATCCACGTATAATATAAAAAAAAAACGCATGAGTGAATCAAAAGCATAAGGAGTCGTGTGCTCTCGCTGGACTCGTTATCATACGGCGATCGGTCTCTGCACCGCACCGCTGCCAACAAGCCTTCCATCAACACTGCAAACGTTGCGTTACTATTGATTCACATGGCTTTACGATCCTACATCGGCATCAAAACACAACGAAAACACAGCGAATCCAACGCATTCGTGCAGTTCGCCGTAATTAGCATAGACGGAGATTACAAACGAGCAGCAGCTGTTAGCTCCATTAGCTGCTATTTCAACAATGGCGGATCTCAAGTCTGTGTTGGTCTTGTTGACCCCGCCCCCAGCGCCTGACGTAATCGGTTCTTACTTCTAGCCCTGTTCTAGCCCAGCAATGTTTTGGTGCTACTTAAGAACCACTTTTCCTGGCTCGGAGCTGGAGCTTTGGGTGTGGAAACACAAAGAACCGATTTGGAACTAGGCTCTGGCTCCAATCTAGCTCTGGCTCTGCTTTGGTGGAAAAGGGGTATCAGTGATCTATGCTAATGTTAAACCTCTTTTCTTATATATTCATTATATACATTGTATATGATGATGAATGAAACTGCTTATAATTGATTTTCCAATTAAATGTTTTAATTTAAGTTTGACAAGTAAAAAAAGTTATGTTATACGTATATAAATATAATTTAAACTATTAGATAAAATTGAGTTGGACCAACTCAATTACATTTCTTTGTATGAATTAGTTTTTTATGAGTTTGGGTTACACATATTTTTGGATGGAAAACCTGCCCTCAGGTAAATTGAGTTTGTCCAATTAGTTATTTTTTTGAGTGTATGTATTTTTGTTAAGTGGCAGATAATTTAATTTGTTTTAAGTAAACTTCGCTTACTTTAGATTTAGATTAAATTTATAATTTTTTTTTGATATTTGTACTTGAAATATGACCAAAATACTCAGTAAGAAAAGCATTTGTGGCATTTGAATGAATGAATTAAGCATTTAAACACCGCTGGCACTTTAAAAAGGGGAGGAGACTGAAAGAAACTCTGGGTTTACCAAAGAAAACCTGCTCCTGACCAGGGGCCTATACCATGAAGCCGGTTTAGCTGGCTAACCAGATGTTTAAGCTTAGTTTGTGCCAATCCTGGGTTTTTGGTACCATTAAAGAGGTTTGGCTTTTAGCAGTGTTTTCATCTCCATAGCAACTTACGCTCCACGGCTAACCTGCTCCAGGGCAGGTTATGTTCTGGATAAGAGATCTCAAACTGAAATTGGACCAATCAGCTGTGAGCAAAGTGACACACCTCTGATGCAATAAAGTCATTCCCCCTTTTTCTACTCCAAATTAAAGGTCACTACATAGCAAATGTTTTTTAAAGACTAAAGCGTCTGGCTTTTAACAATGCTTATTTATAATAATAAAAATTTTGGTTTATTTATCATTTATGTAATTATTATACCCTTAATCAATTACACATGTATAATTTTAGTTAATCAATCATTAATAGGCACTTGGTTAAAATTAATATAAATAGCCTATATAAAGGTCATACAAATAAGCTTTAAAATCAATAAATAAAGCTATAAAAATTACTACATGTGAGCTTAAATATTCAATTCTCTCTCTCTATATATACTAAACTAACTTAATAACTTTTACTTGCATTGACTTAGTAAGATTTTTCTTTAAGTGGTCCTCTTTTATAGACAGCTCTTTTCTTCTTCCTGTGTACATTAGTTTAAATTCTTAGTATTTTTCAATCATGTCATATTCTGCAGAAGAGAGAAATTAATCTCACTGCTTCTCTCGCGAGAAGTGAATCTCGGTTTCCTTGATCCACAGCGTGTGATTGGCTGTTCACTGCTGATGTCACAGCTAAACTCCTAAACTCAGGATCAAAGCCTGAGTTGACAGAGAAAGGGGATGATCAGTATCATGGGACCAACAAAGCCTGAATAGATTGGTTTGGTTTTGTCAACTGGAAACTAATCCTGTAACCCTGAGTTTGTTAAACTACCATCATGGTACAGGCCTCAGGTTAGGTTCACAGAGTAAGTTACCCTGGTAACTGACTCTGAGTATAAGTTACCTCTCTTTTAGAAACAGGCTTGACTTACCCTGCTTTCTTGGGTTTGACATACCTCCCATTCTGAAACAGAAAAGCCAGAGTTTCCATTATTTCGGGGTTAACATATTCAAGAGTTTTCACTTAAACTCCTTTCTGAAACGGGCCCCTGGTCTGGTCACCGTTATGCATTGTGTTAGTACCTGCCTGTATTTTGTAAACTTCGTTTGAGTCATGTATTTGCCTGTCCTTGCCTTCCTGCCTGAGTGACTGTAACACTGGGCTAGGTTTTTTTATTTCCCATGTTGCTGTGTGAGTAAAACCTCACACCATGATCTCAAGATACGCTCTAGTGACTGACACTTGAGTTTTCTCAACTTAGGGTCAATTAGTTGTACAAACTTTTTTCATCTTAAATAGTTGAATAAACTTTAAAAGCTGAATTTGTCATACAAAACATAAGTTGGATTTTTTACAGGGTACTTTTGGAGGGCTCATCATTAACATCAGTATCCAAACCGCTGAAGTAGGACTTTCATTCTTGCCCTGCGTGCTTCTCTTTAAATGAGTTGCCCCATGGATCTGTTTCCCTGCCGCCCGTCAAATGCTCTCTGTCTTTTCCCAGAGTTACTAAAGGAGCTGTTCTGCTCTGCCTATCAAATCCTGTTTAATCTCTCTTTAAGAACACAGCCTTTCATCTCTCCAGGCCCTCATGGGAAATGCCCATTGAGGACCATCACCGTAAGGGTCATTCCTTAAGGTCATAGAAGACGTGTTGCTCCACTCGCGCTAAAATGACAGTAAGGACGGTGTGTGTCCTTCTATTAACCGAGGACAAAGAGACATCCGAAGTGTCATTGGTCTGTGTTGTGATTAGAGGTAAGGTCATTGCGGTGCATTGCAGCAACATGCATCTGAAAACTGTTATAGATATATATGCATTTAGATGCAGTTGACAAACACCTACCGACATGCAAACAGATTTTAAGATGTTTAAGACCCCTTTTCAATGGGTACTTTAACAATACAGTAAAAACAGTAATATTATGAAATATTACAGTTTAAAATAACTGTTTTATATTTGAATATATTTTAAAATGTAATTTAATTTCTGTGGTGGCAAAGCTGAATTTTCAGCATCATATACAGTCTGTAGTGTCGCATGATCTTTCAGAAATCATTCTAATATACACTGATCAGGCATAATATTATGACCAGGTCAAGTGAATAACACTGATTATCTCTTCATCACGACACCTGTTAGTGGGTGGGATATATTAGGCAAATTAAAAAAATTTCCTCAAAGTCGATGTGTTAGAAGCAGGAAAAATGGGCAAACGTAAGGATTTGAGCGAGTTTATCAAGGGCCAACTTGTGATGGCTAGACGACTGGGTCAGCAGCTCTTGTGGGGGGTTTCCGGACTGCAGTGGTCAGTATCTTTCAAAAGTGGTCCAAGGAAGAAACAGTGCATGGTGAAACGGCGACAGGGTCATGGGCGGCCAAGGCTCATTGATGCACGTGGGGAGCGAGGGCTGGCCCATGTGGACATCTGGGATGTGCTGAACAAACGAATCCAATCCATGGAGGCCCCACCTCACAACTCACTGGACTTGAGGATCTGCTGCTAATATCTTGTTGCCAGATACCACAGCACACCTTCAGGGATCTAGTGGAGTCCACGCCTCGACGGGTCAGGGCTGTTTTGGCAGCAAAAGGGGGACCAATGCAATATTAGGAATAATTCAATAAACATCAATTCGTATTATTATATCAGTGTTCAACACAGTTGTGCTGCCTAATATTTTTTAGTGATAAATCTTTGATAAATAGAAAGTTCAAGCGAACAGCGTTTAGTTGAAATTGAATTTTTTTTTACAATATAAAAGTATACTTTTTTGTCACTTTTGACTATTTCAATGAATCCTTGTGGGGGGAAAAAGTATTATTTTCCTTTAAAAAAGCGTACTGGTATTAAAAAAGCTTTTTTTGGTATTGTAATAAATAAATTATGATGATGGATAGATACATTTAGATGCTGTTGACCAACAGAAAATGACTTGGACACCCTTCATGGATTCTTTACTGATCATGTGTCAAAAACTGAATGAATTCAAATCACTGAAATCACTCCAGCCAAAAGCGTGTTTTTACATTCTCTACAGGACTTGCGAGAAGGCACCTGAGGGACACCGTAGAAAACGGGGGCAGAGAGAATGGGCTCTTCATTCATTTTCATCACCAATCAGCATTCCGCCTCTTAAATAATGCATTGATCTCTGGGCTTGCTGTTAATTCCCCCGTTATCAAGATGTGCAATGTGGACGTGGCAGCTCTTGATGGATGAGAGGTACAGGCCAGCTGTCTATTTGCTTTGACAGACATATTCCCACTGCAGTGGAAGCTCAGGCAACCTTTGAGTATCAACGTCTTATCTGTCTTTCAAAGTAGAGCAGAGGACAGAGTCTCATTAAACCACAAGCAGAGCTGTTTCAAAACAGACTTATAAGTTATAATAGAAAGTCACATAGAAAGCTCCTTCCTGGCAGATGCAAAGCTATTTAATTCTAAGATGCAGCTCAAAAAGATCTGTAAAGATCTTTTGGCAAAAAGGTTGAACGTCTTCACTTGTAACACACTTGTAATCTGTACCCATCTGTCCACAAATGACCATGAGATGAGGTATCATAAATATCATATATATCACATATCAATTCCTTGACGTATTTTCTTTTGAAATAGGAAGCACATTTCCTATGCAAAAACACTCAGACGACTGAGATTCTGTGTAACCAGTGAACAGTTTTCTGTCTCATGGGACAAGAACTGAGGAGTGTCAGATTCAAAAATAAAATAATGTAATATACATCATTCAAAAGTTTGGGATCGATAAAATTTAAAAAATGTTTTTGAAAGGTGTTCCTTATATGCTGACCAAGGATATAAGAAGGCCCTTGTCAAACTCGCTCAAATCCTTACAATTTAAAATGGCTGTTTTCTATTTGAATTTGTTATTTCCTGTGATGGTAAAGCTGAATTTCCAGCAGCCATTTCTCCAGTCTTCATTCATGTTCCTTCCGAAATCATTAGGTGTGTTGGACTCGAAGCGAGACTGATCGGTGTATAGTGTTGCCAACTTAGCAAATTTGTTGCTAGATTTAGCAACTTTTCAGACTACCCTAGCAACTTTTTTTTTCAAAAAGCACCTAGCAACAAATTTAGCTATTTTTTTAAATTTATTTGGCAACTTTTAGCAAATTCTGGAAAGTGACTCTAATCCAAACAACACACGTACAAGCTAGCACAATAGGCCGAGCGGTTCATTCATAATTCCTTAAAGCGTTACTTCAGCGATTTAGCATTAAGCTTTGTATCTGTAGAAAACCGGTAGTATATTAAAATGATGGTACTTTCCCCCCTCATATCCCCCTGAGACGAGAGAATTATGCTTTTGTTTTGGGGGGGGGGGGGGGGTCCTCCGATGACGCAAATATCGTCATTTTGCGTCATCGGAGGATTTTTTGGCCAGAGGTTAGAGACTACAGGAGCTAGTTTCGCTTGTTTTCAACCCGCCCACAGGGGAGAGGTCTCACTCACAGAATGTAAATGTGCACGGCCGCTCGGCTCGGGCATTCATAAAGGAGCGGTGCGGAGCAAAGTGAGTGTTTCAACTTTTCAATTAATTCCTATGAAAGTTTAGCTTCCATATGCGATCTGAAAATGCGTCAGACACATGGGCGTCGGAAGCAAAAAATATGTGGGTGGGTCCTCAGAATTTTTTTAATGGAGTAGATGCCAATTACATTAAGTACAAATATACAGCTTTGCTTGCTAAACGAATAGTTCGGAAAGACAAAATTACGGAAATCGCCATATCATTGAGAGCGTCAGTAGTGTAGGGGTAAGATGCACGGCTTCTAGTTTTGACACAAATCGACCCGCGGTTCGAGTCCGCCTTTCGCCGAACTCAATCCTTTCCCTTTTCCCATCACATATCAGATCGGAAAGGCATTTATTTTCAATAAAAATGAAGAAAATATTAGAAAAGTGGAAATAAAGCATCTAACATGTGTTTAATAATAAGTGTTTATCGATTAGGGGTAGGTAAACACACATGTGCTGAATGTTAGAGACGATAAAAGTGAGTGGGTCCAATATTATTGATCGTAAAAAGTGGGTGGGTCTTGTCCCACCCACAAACAATGGTTCCGACGCCCATGGCCAGACATATCTCAGCTCTGCTCAGCTCTTACTTCCCTCTCGTGCTGAATAAAATCTGACTCCTGCAGCTGCATTTGTCCTGTGACTCTCGTTCGGCTCACTCACACTTTATTGAAAATACAAATACAGTGTCTATTCTCTAACTGAACTAAATTATTGTATTACTATGAATATCAAAACGACGTTGGGGGGGTGGGCAAGTGATAACCAATAGCCGTGGCTTTGGGAGTGGCCTTGTAGGGCAGCGAAGCAAGTGCATTCTGGGAGTTGTTGTCTTTTCTCAGTCTAGAAGGCACCAAATTAAAAAATAATTTAACATTTCTACTACATAAATGCCCCCAGTTTAAATACACATTCATATTCCCAGCACTGAAGTGCCCCTTTAAGATCACTGTGGAAATCACTGTAAAAACCGGAAGATCATTTAGTTAGCATATTTAAAGAGCCCTGCACATGACATGCAGGAAAAAAAACTAGTAGGCTAAATCGTGAGCACGATTTATAAATCGAGGGAACAAATTAGTCAATTTTGCGCACAATTTTTTATTTTTTTTTATGTACGTCATGTGCGGGGCTCCGTACATATTAACTAACACTTTGCTTTAATTCATTTTACAAACAAATCTAAATTAGCATTTTAAATAATATCTACGCATTACATAATGGCGTAGTTTTGCCTTGCGATTACGTAATGACGTCATAGCACAATGATGTCACAACGTCATTTAGCAACTTTTAGCAACAAATCGATCTGCCTTTAGCAACTTCCCCTGAAAATTAGTTGGCAACAGTGTCAGTGTATTGCAAAGTACCGCGAGAGAGATTCGAAAGCATATGGAGGCTGTGTCTGAAATCGCCCCCTATACACTTAAATGGGGCACTATTTGAGGGGACAGCCATACATAACATTGTGGACGTTATCGAGTGCACTCATTCAATCCGTATTGATGCATCGCAATAACAAATGTACAATAACGATGTATGCTTAATGGCTAGAGAATACCCATAATGCACTGTAGGGGTCATGCCGAATGAATTCCCACCTCTGAACTGAAGATGGCGCCCTCAGCTGAATCTGAACCTCTGAAGAACCGCTGAAAAACTGAAAAAAGTGATTATTATATTGTTTTATTAAGGTTTATAATCAGGGTTGCCAACTCTCACGCATTTGGCTCTCTCTCTGCCCAAGTAAATCTCACGCCAAATTGCCAAACCTGCTTTTGATATGAAACGCAGTCCAAGCGTTTAATTATTTATTTATTTATTTGCCAAGAAAAGGCAACAAGGCAAACTTATTTTTCCTTATATATACAGTAGGCTATATACATTTTATACTGAATCAAGATCGAAATCCCCCCCAACCCAACCCATAAAAAAAATATCTCACTCCAACCTGAACTTAAAAGTTGGCAACCCGGGTTTACACATGCTAGTACCCATGGCAGAGTTCAATCTTTTCATAAGTTTCAAATGATTATTAAACAATAAGCACAAACTATACAAAAGAGGAAGCCCTTCCACCACAGCGTCCGAATTCACTCCTTGTGGTCTATATTAATGGAGAAATCTAGGGAATAGTGAATGAGGGTACAGGGGGCGATTTCTTCTCTCTCTAATCGCTCTCGCTGTACTTGGATGTCACACACCGATTGGTCGTGCAGCGCCGCTTCAAGTCCAACACACCTATTCTAATATGCTGATCAATGTTGAAAACATTTGTTTTTGTGTAAACCATGATACATTTTTTTCTGGATTTTTTTTTGATAAATACAAAGTTCAAATGAACAGCATTTATTTTAAATAGGGTTTTTTTTGTAACAATATAAAAGTCTTTCATTTTGATCAATCCTTGCTGAATAAAAGTATTAGTTTCTTTTTAAAAATGTATTGACCCCAAACTTTTGAAAGGTAGTTTAATAAATAAATGATGATGATCCGTGAGCAGTGCAACGATTTGAAAGTGTTAAAGTGCTTCTTTGGGTTTAAACTGTACTTATTTAAGAACACTAACCAATTATTTTGCGGTTGTTGTTACGTCACGTGTCAGTATTTGCTTAATGTTCATTTGCTCAGCTCTTAGCAATATATTTGCATAAATGTAAGTTTACTAATCAGACACCCAATTTTATATATTTAAAAAAGGACTGAGGTAATGCTGTATGTAAACAGGGACTCTCTAAATGAGAAGGCTATCAAGACTTTATAAGCTTGTGAGTATTTATTTTTACCTGAATGTGCCTAATGTAATAATAATAATAATATTAACAATAAAACCATAGCAGTATATTTGCATATTGATGACCTCAAAGCTAATAGACTTGAACTAAAAAACACAAAACTTCCTGTTCATTCTGCAGAAACATAAAAGAAGGCAAACTACAAAAAAGCTAACTTCTGTAAAAAGACTGGTTTGAATGATATCATTACATGCCTTAGTTTTTAAATGACATATGTAAGGTTACAGGACATTGTTGTTGCAAAATGCAGAACTGACATCTCAAACCGTTCCATAATTTTGCATTCAACGTTCCCTCATGTTCTGTGTGCACATGATAGGATGAAAATGATACTGATGATGTCATTATTTGAGCTGAGTGACAGAGATGTTCAGATGTGGTGAAGGTGCGTCCTCTGCTGGCCACAGACTGAAGTTACACCTGAACAATGGTTTTATTTGTTCACATTTACATTCTCACAACATATTAAACTATTCTTCACCAATAGGAATTACAAATCACAAATTAGATATCCTCCTAATATATCCGGTTTCTTATACAGCAAATAAATTAATTGGAGATCACATGGAGATTTTTGCTGTGCATCTAAAAATGTCAAGTGATTTCAGGTCTCCTCTTGAGTTTCAGAGATCTCAACAATTGTTCAGATTTGGCCAAGATACCAAAGAGATTCAGTTAATGAATAACCTATTAACTGATGATTTGAACCAGTGCTTCTCAAACGTGTCCTGAGGACCCCCAAACATTGCACATTTTAGATGTCTCCCTCATTAGTAACACACAATTTAATCTTGCAGCCTCATCTAATGAGTTGATGAGTTGATTCAGATGTGTCAGATGAGGGAGACATCCAAAATGTGTGGTGGTGGTGGGTCCCCAGGACATGTTTGAGAAGCACTGGTTTAAATGATCTGAGTTATGTTATCGTTCATCATCTATCACCCTGTAGCCCAAGACTGGTTTCCCACTGAAGCTAAGCAGGGTTGAGCCTGGTCGTACCTGCATGGGAGACCTCCTGGGAAAACTATAGGTTGCTGCTGGAAGAGGTGTTAGTGAGGCCAGCAGGGGTGCTCACACTGTGGTCTGTGTGGGTCCTAACACCCCAGTATAGTGATGGGGACACTATACTGTCAAAAAGCACCGTCCTTCAGATGAGACGTTAAACCTCTGTGGTCATAAAAAATCCCAGCATCCTGGCCAAATTTGCCCATTGGCATCTGTCCATCATCATGGCCATATATATATACACTTATTGGCTTCATCACTCCGTCTCATCTCCAATAAGCTGGTGCAATATGACTCCCGTCACATCATCCAGGTGGTGCTGCACATTGGTGGTGGTTGAGGAGATTCCACCTTCCATATGTAAAGCGCTTCCGAGTAACCAGAAAAGCGATATATCAATAATAACAAATTATTATTATTATTATTATTATTATTATTATTATTATTATTATCATAGCTCTATAGCCTATATGTCAACAACTGACTCATCAGTGTCTGTTTTTCCCCCTGTAAAGACGTTTATGAGAAACTAAAAAACCTCATGGAAACCTCCATTAAGTATCTTGATCTATGAAAGAGCAACCTCTGAACAATAACATTTTTTTCTGGAATATTTTCTGAAACAAAATGTTAATGTATATTAATGTTAAATTATTATGTATCAGCATATTGGTAAATAAATATTGGTGGAGGCTAAATCCACGCAATTAAAAACATGTTTTGTTTTTTTGTGTAATTTTTATATATGAATACTTTTATATATTAATATTATATTATGATATATTATATTATATTATATAGTAATAAATTGTTATAAATTATATCAATACATTTCCCCAAAATGATTATAATATAATTATAGTAATTATCTCTGAATTATAATATAATTAATATAATATAAAGAGCATAGTACAATGTAAGTAAAAGTGGTAAGTATTATATTATATTATAATTTTGAGATAATTTATTACTATAATATGATATAATTATGTAAAAATATAAATGACTGAAATAATAATAAATAAAAAAACATTACTGAGCTTCAGAGGGATATAAAAACATACAGCATTACAGTTCAATGTAAGCAAAAGTGGAAAGTTATATTATTATATTATATTTATTCTATTATCCCTCTGAAGCGCAGCAATAAAACAATGTCATTTATATTTTTACATAATTGTAGTTAAGAAATTCCCTCAAAATTAATTTAATATAATATTATATAATATAATATAATATGATATGATATGATATGATGTAATATGATATATGATATTATATTATATGATATAATATAATATAATATGATATAATATAATATTATATAATATGATATATGATATGATATAATATAATATAATTTGATATGATATGATATGATATTATATAATATAATATGATATATAATATGATATAATATAATATAACATAATATAATATGATATGATATGATATGATATGATAAAATATGATATAATATGATATAATATGATATATAATATGATATAATATAATATAACATAATATGATATGATATTATATAATATAATATGATATATGATATGATATAATATAATATAATTTGATATGATATATGATATGATATGATATAATATAATATGATATGATAAAATATGATATGATATGATATGATATAATATGATATGATATGATATGATATAATATGATATGATATGATATGATATGATATAATATGATATGATATAATATGATATAATATAATATGATATGATTGATATGATATGATAAAATATTATATGATATGATATGAGATGAGATGATATGATGATATGATATAATATAATATAATATAATATAATATAATATAATATAATATAATATAATATAATATAATATAATATAATATAATATAATATAATATAATATAATATAATATAATATAATATAATATACTTTTGTGTTTAAAACTTTTCACTTTTGCTTACAATGTTTCATTCTCGCCATATGGCGGCGACATTACTGCAGAAATCACACACTTTCACTCACCATCATCATCTATTGCTGGCCTGTCTGTGTGAGTGTCTGAGTGTGTGTGTGTGTGTGTGCGTGTGTGCGTGTGCGTGCGTGTGTGTATGTGTGTGTGTGGATGGAGGAGGCAGAGCCAAACACACATACACAGACCAGGACCACACCGACCGGTCTGTCTCCTTAAGATGCTGGAATAACGGCGAGAAACGAACATCTTTCGATTGTTGATCGTGACCAGCTCACTTACTGTCACCAAAATGTCTGGAAAATTAGACAGTAAGCAAGGTGAGTGTTTACATCTGTTTACATTTATTAATAATGTGTAGATGAACTTCAGTTAGCCGCGTTAGCATTAGCGTCAGACGAGGGTTCAAGGCCACTGACAGGATAAGAGCATCTTATCGTTATCTTATTTTTAGTAGCCAAATACGTCCTATAAATGCCATGTATGATATAATCAGGTCATTAAACACATTTATTAAAGGATGTGATATAAATGTCTACATGGGTTCGTCTCAGACAGCTGTATTTGGGTGTGGACGGAGCTGCTTAGCGCTGTTGTTTACTTTAGCTAGCTATCAGACTTCTCGTTTTCGTATTTTTTTTCTCCTATTTGCTGTTTATTTATAAGATGTAGTTTGTGTTATGTAGCATTGGTTATCTATATAGAGTTTGTAATACAGTTGTGTTTCTGTCTGGCCCTTTCTGGCAGTGTTGTGGTGGTCTGTTGTGCACACAATTGACTGGTATATTTAAGTATACTGATTATTATTAAAAAGGAAAATCTGAACGTTTTATCTGACGAAATTTCAGATTTATGTTGTATAAGTGCTCCTATAATTCATACTAGCTTGTGACACGAATGACAGCCTGATAGATAGACATACAGTTATATAATATATATATATATATATGTTCACACAGCTATAGACAGAGAGCAATATTTCCTTCAGGTTATGAGATTCTACCCTGTTAATTTTACTTATTTTTGGTGACAGGTAACAACCACTGTCACTTCCTTTCTGAGAAGTAATAGAGAAGTTTGTCATTTACTACTATGGGTTAACAGTTCACTAATGTTCAATATGAATTTTTGAATGTTGTGTTATATACATGTTATGCACAATATGCACTGAGATATACTGAAATAAAAATAAAAAAATCCATTGCGTCATTGCTCTTATACTTGCATTTATCTGTGGCTTGCATGTTATTTGAGTTTATGTTTTTGTGTATAGGGGACCATTGTAATTTGCTCATGGGTTGCATCCATTTTCACTTCCTTAATACGTTGGTTTGGAAAGATTTTAATCACTTTATTCATGTTAGTTTAGATTAGATAGTGGTGCATAAACTGTGCTGTTCAACGCAAGTGTAATATTTTACCCCGCTGCATTCAGTGACTGAATGTTTTATTTTTATGAATAAGGCAATATGTCTGTTAACTGGCCTGTGAGGTTTCCAGAATTGTCACTTCCTTTGTGAGGGTTCAGAGAAATTTGAATCACTTGTGGGTAAGTGGTTCTCTTCTTCTTGTCAGAAGTTCAGTTGTTCATCTCGAAATGGCCCACTAATGTACACTCTGGTTTGCGTAGGAGGATGTTGGGCAATTTCTTCTCTTCTGGTTTCAGACATATCTCTCGAACGGCACTTTTTTTTAGCTGGTCGAGATGTCTGCATTATTTTGTTTCAGTATTTTAGTAACAAACGAATCAGAAACTGAAAGGAGAAGTTTATTTGGTCATGCTGACAAAATGTTCATCTTCATCTTTCTTTGTTTTTATTAATGATTTTAAATGTAGAGCTGTTGTGAAATGTAATGTTGCACAAATCTGTTTGTGTTTGGAGGGATTGCTTTGTAAGATAAAACCCAAATAATCATTCGAAAATCAAGCAGTATAAATTCAGCCGGTCTAAAAACAGGTCTTCGTTTACCAGAAACGTTTACTGAAATGAAGCTTTATTCATTGGTATTTTAAACCCAGACTCTGTGTTTGGTAGTCGTTCATCTTGGTGGTGGAAACTTCAGGTTAAGATGTGGCCAGATTTTGAGGACGGTTCTCAAGTGTGTGAAAGAGAAGAAAAAAAAAGCCTGCTCAGAAGTTGTGGTCGACTACTTTGTTTGTTTCAGAAGAGGATATGCAGAAAAAGAGGATATGAATTAGAAGACAGCACTTCTCACTTCTCGTGAGGATCAACAAGCAGATGGAAAGATCACTCCGAAGGCACATGCTTATTGGTTTGCCCTGTTTGTATTAGCAAAGCATCACATTTTTCTTAGACAGTCATCTTTCAGCAATTTGGCTCTCATGGACAATTTAACATTCAGTCACATCAGTTACTGTGAGATAAGACCGATAAGACTGTACATCATTCTGGGTAATTCCCGTCTTGCACATTTTTAAACTCATTGTTCATATTTCATGTTTATATTTTTCAGTAACTGTATCAGACTCTTTTCCTGCTGTTATCTCTTTTTACTTTTGGCTGTTAAAGGTCAGATTACCAGTAAAGAATTTGTACATTAACATTTAATAGTGTTGTCACGATACTGGAATTTCTAACTTTGATACGATACCTAAAAAGTATACCATTTTAGATACCACAGGGAAAAACGCTTCATATACTGTCGGCAGGTTGATTCCAAATTGAATTTAAAAAGATGAGTAAACAGTAATAAAATAAGAACCAATAAACAAATTACAAACAATAGCACAAATAAATACAATAGAATAAAGATACAAATGAATTATACTGCTCAATTTTTTCAGGTAGGTTTAACAGTATTCAGTTAAGAAACTGAAAATAAATAATTAAATAAATATATATATATATATATATATATATATATGTGTATATATGTGTGTGTGTACACACACACACACACACATATATATATATATATATATCTAATCTAATATACAGACACACGCCGATTTTACTTTCACTTTAGACATAACCTACTGTGTTTATGTTAACCTTGTGTGTATTTGACAGGATTAGCGCAGTAAGACTACTTAGTCCAGTAATCACGTGTTTGACAGGCGTTTAGTGCGCGCGCTCGGAGAAGCGCATGTTAAAACAGTGCATATGGTTAAAACAGTGAATATGCATGCGAATGAATGCTTTAAAACGCATGCAAATATTCAGTCTGCTGTAAGTATTAGTGAAAAGTCACTTCATCATTGTGTATCACACATTGGCACCTTGTGGAATAAAGGTGAATTGCAGTTATTTCGTCATTATAGATTCATTTAGTATTGTGCAGAAAAAAAAGTACAATCTTACACACCTCAGGTCGTTAGCGACCCTATACAATTTTCTAGGGCTGTAATCTCCCAGTCGATATGTTCTGGCTCGACCAAAATTCTGATTGGTCGATTTTTTTTTTTTTTTTTGCCGCGTACAGATCCACTTTCACGGCACGACTGAAGCGTGGTGTTGTGACGCTTCCCCTCATGTGTATGTTGATGGGCGTTCCTCAAGTTTACCGCTATGGGCGTTAGGATGGGCATTTCAAGCAAAAATAATATTCGAAGATCGCTGGGAATTATTCGATTTTTATTCGAAAATCTCAACTCCTCCCCTGCATGCACGAATGTAAAGGGTACACTCATATAAACAGAGAGAGAGGGGGAGAGAGACCATTCACGCTCTCAATCTGTATGATAACAAACTGTTTAATTCATTAGGGAATAGGCTATATCAACTCAAGCCATATAATTATTGTAACATGCTGAAACGTATGACTGTTATTTGACATCGCCCCAAGTTACCGCAACCGTTAAATGCCACAAGTCTACAGTGTGTGCGTGAGACGATGTGTTCTTCTTCTGTTGTCTGAGGGTGTTTTTTTACTGTGGCAGTTTAGTTTGAAATGGAGCACGGTTCACATAAAAAAAATTGCTAATGTGAAAGCTTACAGACAGAGCTTGGTGTGCACTGAGGTACCGAACCCGAGAACACACAACCGGAGTTTGGTTGCACTCGACGTGCCACGATTCACGTGAATGAGCAAACAACACTCGGGTGCGCACTTGTTCTGTAAGAAAAGTAACCAGCGCATGCGTTTTAGCTGATTACAATGTCATTAGTTCAATAACATACATGTAAGTGATGATAGTGTTGATGATTTACCTGAGATACGATCGGGAAAGCGAGCCTGCAGTGTATTCGCGCATAGAGTGCAATTCACCGTCTCCTCAAAAGAGTCTGTTTGCAAGCAGCAAAGCCGCCTTCAAGCGACACACATACGGTAAACCCAAGTGTCTTTTACTCAGCTGCACATAATAGCACCAAATTAATAATAAAAAAATATATATATTTGACCCACGTTCTGTTTTCTATCATGCCCGTGCACGTTTGTGATGACGTTAGATGAACGCAAACGCACCAGGGTTCAAGTTGAGTGTGAAACCAGACCAACGCTGCGGAGGCGCAGGGAAAAATCACGCTCGGACCGCATCAAACGTGTCCAGTATAAAACACCCTGAGCGCTGACTGACAGCTTTTAGGTGCGTTATTGGCAGCGCCTCCCTCTGGTCACATGAACGCATCACCAACACATCACTGAAAACATGGGGATTTTTTTTGGGGACGATAATCGCACAAACTATTCAATATTCTATAATTAAATCAACTAATCGAATATTCGAAAATCGCGACCCATCCCTAATGGGCTTGCACAACTCTCTCGCTGGTCCTTTGTTTTCATTCCCCGCAGGCTCAAACGCACACCCATCAACATACACATGAGGGGAAGCGTAACAACGCCACGCTTCAGTCGTGCCGCAAAAGTGGATCTGTACTGTCAGTTTTGCCGCGTTCATTTCATCTGGTGGAAAGCACTAATTGCTAATGGGGGTGTTTTCAGAGCACCCCCCTTGTTTCCACTTCTTTTGGATTAGAGAGACAGATTGAATTATTTAATTGTGAGTGTTTTTTTCTGCTCTTGATCTGGCTTGTTTAATAAATATTCCTTTTTTATTAAAGTGGACGTGCCTTTTGTGTTTAAGAGTAAAAGCTTTAAGTTAATAGTCTGTTTGTGTCTCAGCCGCGAAGCTGAGCTAAGCTCCTGTGTTCGAGCGTCACAGAGCGGCTGAAATGATAGTGTCTGTCAGTTTATAATACATATGACAAAAACAATTGTCTAAATTATGTTGCATATTCCTCAAAACTTGTGATGATTTCACTAGTTGACAACATAGTACTATATTTTCGGAAATCGTAGGCTATGATATTGCGCAGGTGCACGTGATGCAACAGACTCGTGTGTCAGACTCATTTCCGTGCAAAATAATCAGGTCAAAAACGATTTAATATATTGCAAATAGCATACTAGTTTTTAATGTTTATTTATAATTCATTTAGGCAGACAACAAGGCTCGTGTTACACAGCACGTTGGAGCTTCTGCAAGAGGTTTGTTTTTTAAAGGGATAGTTCACCCAAAAATACATATTACCCCATGATTTACTCGCCCTCAAGCCATCCTATGTGTTTATGACTGTCTTTTTTCAGACGAATACAATCAGAGATGTATTAAATTTAATTTGGAGATTTGGAAGCCCAAAAAAGTCCATCCATTCATCGTAAACATACTCCACACTCCACACTTTCACAAATGTACTGTGTTTGTGTAAGAAAAATATCCATATTTAAAACGTTATAAACTACAGTAACTAGCCTCTGACAGACGGCCGTACACATAAATTTACGGCGAATAAGTAACCCCTGACCTGACCTGACCCATGACATATTGACTAACGCGGAAGCGCAGAGGATAGAGAAAAACAAAACACTGGTCACGAATTTAGAAAGTCTAAAACGAGAATTTTTAAAGAGAAATGTCGGAGGATTATGATATAAGAGAAGAGGAGCTTGAGTTTGTTGCCCAGCCCTATTTGTTTGAACCGGGAGAGGCGTCAAAGATTACGCTACTCATAGCGTCAGTGCAGGGGTTACTTTTTTGGCATACAAGTCGACTTGCATATGTCTTCTGCCGGAAGCTAGTTATTTTAGTTTTTCTTACACAAACACATCGCTTTAATTCAGAAGGTCTTTATTAACCCCCCCGAGCCGTGTGGATTACTTTTATGATGGATGGATGCACTTTTTTGGGCTTCAAAATTTCGCCCTCCATTTACTGCAATTATAAAGCTTGGAAGAGTCAGGACATTATTTAATATAACTCTGATTATATTCGTCTGTAAGAAGAAAGTCATGATATACATTTAAGATGGCTAGAGGGTGAGTAAATCATGGGCAAATTTTTCATTTTTGGGTGAACAATCCCTTTAAAAGTGGCAATCTGTTTGATCTTGCCCCAAATTTTCAATAAAAGAAAATCTTCTATCATTGATATGCGGTTGTCTTCTTTATGCCTTCTTAATACTTGTTAGCTAATCTACTCATACCCAACTTTCAAAGCTAGTATCCACATGAGTCGAACATCCTGACAAAACTCCATTAAACTCACTTGTTGGACTCTTTCTGGTTTTGATAAAGAAAATCTGTGTCATATGGTTTGAAACTTCACAGAGCACCCTCGCAAACCGTGAGTGCTTCATTCCTCTAATGTGTGTGAGGATAAATTGCCCCTAAATGGTTTGGTGCCCTGCACAATAGTGTCATCACCAGAATTTGTTCCAGAGCGACGCGCTCCAAGAGAGCTGTAAGTCACACTGTGACCAATTCAGTTTGTAGTTGAAGAGGATTTCACTGTACACAAAGGACCGAGTCTCCTCTCACATGTTTATTCCCAAGATACAGAATATGGTTAATGTCTCATAGCGCATTGAACCTGAAAGATGCTAAAGCTAAAACTAGGAGGATATGCACTTTAATTTCCCTCATAATAATGTGTGTATTTGTTTTCCTTCAGAATCCCAGCGTTCCCACTTGACATCCTTTACGATGAAACTAAAGGACAAATTCCATTCTCCCAAAATCAAGAGGACGCCATCAAACAAAAAGTCCAAACCACCACCAGAACAACCCGTGAAGTCCCCAGAAAAGACTGTGACCAAGGTACGAAGTAAAAGTTACTATCGTTGTAGTATTTCTGGATGTTAACTTAACTATATAAACAAAGCTCTTTGTCTGAAAACACAGGCAGTCTGAAAGCAAACAAGCACCTTGATGTTTTTGGTGATTCTTTATCACATTTAGAGTCTGAGTCGATTAGAGGAGCATGAGAAAGAAGTGGTCAGCGCCTTGCGGTATTTCAAGACTATCATCGACAAGATGGTGGTGGACAAGAAGGTCTTGGAAATGCTTCCTGGTTCTGCTAGCAAAGTTTTGGAGGCCATCATGAGCTTGGTACAACTTGATGGCAAGACACTGAGCAGGTAAAAATGCTTGAAGCATCTTGAGAGTATTAGTTTATTGTTCAGCTTTAAAAAAATAGTCATGCATATTAATATTTATTAATACTTCCCCTGCCGTCTGTCTGCAGTTCAAGAGTGTCCGCCTGTCTCAGTCGACTCTATCAAAGTCTTGCAAACCTCATTCGCTGGTCGGACCAAGTGATGCTGGAAGGGGTGAATTTGGAAGATAAAGAAACAGTTGCAACTGTCACCACTGTGATCAAAGCAGTGCTGGATGGTGTGAAGGTATTAATGTTCAGTAGAACTCTGTCAGGGCTTGTTTTGCAGTCTGTTGACGTCTCCATCTATTCTCCACCCAGCTGCATTTAGCCATGGGTTTTGTTCTCAGTTGACAGTGTTGTGTGTAAAGATGATTTTGCCTGTGGTTTCCTGTAGGAGCTTGTTAAAGTTGCCATTGAGAAGCAGGAGCACCCCTCCCCTACAACACCTGTCAAAACCCTGCCTCCTGTCACCAGTCCAAAGCGGTACATGAAAAGCTTTTTGTGAAAGAACATTATGCCTAAATTCTTTAAAAGTGAGGTGGCTGATGTTGAAATATGTCATCAGTTTTTACCTCTTTATTATGACAGTGTTCCAGAGCCCCCCGTCATTGAGTCGAAGGAAACCATCTTGAATGATACCCCTACCCCAGCCGAGGCCACAGAAACCCCAAATGATGTCCCTGATGAGGAGATGGCCCCTCCTAAACCCCCTCTACCTGGACTCAAAGTGCCTGAACATTGGTATGAAAGCTTTGCTTAGTCAAACCTTAATCTTCGTGGCCTGAGAAATACGTTCGGCTATGTGTTCGGCACTATCCACAAATACGGTACATGTTGGTTAATTAAAAGCAATAAAGACGCAATTCTTGTGTTTTCAATTGTTTTATTATTACCACTCATATTATAGATATGTGTGTGTGGTTCAAAACACAATACTAGTCTCAGTTTGTTGGTAAAATGGACAATTAATCAGTATCACAGACAGAACACCAGTACATTTTTGAAGAATTGTTCAAAAGTTTAACTTGCAGATTGTACTGGTGTTCTTTCTGTGATACTGATGAATTGTATTCAATCAACACTTTGAGCCGTATCATGGGTGCAGCAGGTGCAATGATATTACGCAGCGCCTGAAAATAGTCCTCAGCACGCTCTCTGTGCAAGCAGGTTGTCATGTTGGTTATGTTGACGGAAGAAAGCCTATTTTGCTGCACCCATGGTACGGCAGCAAAGTTCATGGATTATTGGCCTTAGCCTTATTGGCCGTCGTCCTTAGTACACGATGTAACTATACACATCACAGCGTTATTTTGTCACTTATTGAGCAGTAGGCTAGCTGGAGCCCTTTACCTCCAGTCTTTGTGCTAAGCTAGGCTAACGGTGGGTGCGTCAGACAGAGTTAATGCACGCAGAGAGATGAGAATGGTACTGTATGTATGGACTCATCTAACTCTGGGGGATACGGTGAATAAGCGATGAAAAGTCCCAAAAAGTCTTTGTATTCCTTTAAACTACATTAAGAATTTCCAAATTTTAGGATTGAAAAATTGCAACCCCTGTTGAAAATGAATAGAAAGTACAAGAAATAGAAAATGTTATGCCCTATCGTAGCTGTTTATTTAGTTTACAAGTTTCATGGTGTAAAAACCAAACATGAGTGTGATTGTATGAAAGGTGGTACTGCACAAGGCGAGCAGTTTATAAGAGGAAATGTGAAGTGGGCTGTGTTATCTTAACATGTCATCTTATCTCGGTTGCATGCAGTAAACATCTAGATATCACAGGTGTTATCTCAGGTGCATGCTACAGCATGTCGTATGTGTTTTAAGTGCTGGGTTTAGCTAGAGTTGATTGCACAGACCCATCACGCTTTGCGGGAAGCATACATGAAAAGGTGTGAAAGAGAGATATAAATAGTGGTATTCTTGAGAATTCAGGTCTTTGTAGGGTGCAGCAGTAAAGCCTCAGCTTCCTCTAGCAGAGAGTCATTGACATATTGGCTGTTTTCTGAGAAATGATCTTAACAGTGTCAGTTCTCCTCTGAAGGCTGAAAGAGACAAGAAAGAGAGGGTGCAAGAAGGGATATTCTGATACCAAGTCTAGACAGTAGAGGATTAAGTTGTGCTGCTGGCATTAAAGAGAGTTCGCTTTGTACTCTGAATTATTTGCTGGCATTTCCATGGATTTGGCGGGTTTCCAGCCTTCCAACAAGTCTGTGTCTCTGATATATGAGCTTCTAGTTGGAGATTATTTTGATGCCAAGTTTAGCCTACCAACTGGTCTGTTCACTGAGCAGCCTGGTGTTTTTGTCTATAATTTGAAGTCAGCTTGATATTTAAAAAGGTTAATTCACAGAAAATTGTGTCGTTCCAAACCTGTATTTCTTTCTGCTGTGTAACACAAAAGCAGACGTTTAGCAGAATGTTTTTAACATTTTCATTGTTAAAGGGATAGTTCACCCAAAAATGAATGACTCACCCTCATGTCATTCCAAACCCGTAAGACATTTGATTTGAACACATTTGAAACACAAATAAAGATCTTTTTAATGAAATCCGAGAGCTTTCTGTCTTTCCATTGACAGTAGGGATGTGACGGTGAGGAAATTTTCCCACCGGTTAATCGACGTGTGACAACACTGATAAAACCGCTATCACCGGCGGCGGCTTTTCAAATCGCTAATTTTAAACCGAAAGTAAAATGCGCACGGCCACTCAGGCATTCATAGATAACTAATATTAACAAATCAAACGTTATTCTTTTATGACTGCAAGCAGCGTCTCTGATGAAGTTGTTCATGCATAGTGCAATGACCTGATTAATATTGAAATTTGTTATTGTGTGTTTCAGGCGCTGCTGTAGCCCTAATACCCCAGAAGCACAGTTAGCTCACTGAAATGGCATGTAGATGTTTTAATAGCCAACAGTCACTCGGCTCCCAGCCGAAAATGCATCTCATCCCTTTGCCAGCAGCCCTGTGTTAGTTTACAGCAGTCAGACTGTTAAAATAAATGACTGTGTTAGGACTAAGACAGATCTTCCAGGTGTTTTATAGTTTCCTTTCATAGCAAGAACCTTATTTAATCTCCTTTCAAGCCTCTCGTCTGGTGAAACACTTTAAGAAAATCTGACCTGGCATGTTAAAACCGGTTCATCAGAAGATAATCTGTATTTGTAAATGTCAGCCAGACGTACTCTACATTCACGATGAGTCAGTTCTTCTGCTAGTCGCTCTTTTGTATGACATCACTGTTAGCATCTGTTTTGGAGCGACAGAGCAACTAACCAGACTGATTTATAAAGTTGTGGTTTGTGGTTCCAGAGCTGCGTTCCACTTACGCTTTGCAAAAATGTTGCTGGTCGCTTGGGATTGGTTGCAGACTTTCATAGCCCAGAATGTGTCTGTAGATTTCTTGATTGACAGCTTGTATGGGACTTTTTAACATGGCTATAGTTAATCCGTTTGACACTTGCATTGGCTAAACAAACTCTCCCTTTGCAGTCCACCGGCTCTCCCCCCAAAGAAGCGTCAGTCGGCACCGTCTCCCACGAGGATTGCCGTGGTTGCGCCAATGAGTCGTACCACGAGTGGATCAAGTCTTCCTATTGGTATCTGTCGACAGGTGAGATTTAGGTGTTCCCTTGGTGCTCCAACCTACGTATGAGCCTTAAATGAAAGTGTTGTATGTTTCAAAGTCTTTTTCCCCAAAATTGTTTTACGACTCAGAATTAATCTGAAGTTTCGCAATGAAAAGTCACTCAGTTGTCAGTAGCTAGGACAACTTTTAAAGGGATAGTTCACCAAAAAGAAATTAAAATTCTGTCAATCCTAATGTCATCCTTGGAGCGCACAGATATATTTCAAAGGACATTTCAACAGTTTTTTCCATTAAAATGGAAGTCATTGGGGTCTTAAACGTTGCACTTAACTTACTTTTATTGTATAGATAAAAAACAAAACAATCAGTGGTTTATCACTAATTATCAACCAACTTTCTGTCCTAGATTAGCCTACTTCTACTAATCTTACTAAATCAAATTAAAAGCCTTTTAGCCATCTTTTTTTTTTTAATAATGAAAATTTTGTTTTAAATAAAAATATATATTTTTCTGTTTAATTTATTGTTCTGTTTAATTTAAGTTTTTCACTAGAATAGTGCAAAACGCACAATTTTAAATGGCATTATTTTTTGTTGAAATAATGCAAATTAATTAGAAAATCATTGCAATGAAATGAAAGGTCACTCGGTTGTCAGTAGCTTGGATGACTTCTCACCCAAAAATTAACATTTTGTCATGATTTACTCACCCTAATGTCATCTGTAAAACAAAAATATATATTTTGAAGAATGTTTTCGACCTATTTTGTTCATCAAAAAGTCACTTGGGTCTAAAACAACATTTAACGTTTGGTTGTATCTTGAGGTTAACTGTTCTTTTTTTCACCTAAAGGAATATGAGGCAGATGCTTTACAAAGGCGTTTTTCAGGAGGTAGTCACTCCTATGGAGGGGAATCGCCACGACTCTCCCCATGTGGCAGCATCGGCATATTGAGCAAGTCAGATGAACAACTGTCCTCTTTGGAGCAGGACAGTGGACAGTGCTCTCGTAACACCAGCTGTGAGACTCTAGGTGAGCGTTTAAATTATTATTGGGGAAGCTACTTTGAAACAGTAGCTTGTCAGGCTACACACTCCAAGAGTGGTTTAAATATATTGATGGAGTTTTATCTTGTCCCCTTGTTTACTCAGACACAGCAGAGAGCTACGATCCCGACTATGACTTCCTGCATCAGGACCTGTCTAGCATCGACCAGAATGCTCCCGCGCACACGGGGGGTTGTCTGAGCCCGCTCCCTGAGTCTCACCACGAATCATCCTCCTCCCCTGTTCAGTTTCATTCGATGCCGCCCGCTCTCCCGAAGAAGGAACGGCGTCCCCCTCCGCCACAGGTGGAACGACTGTACTCTCAATATGACAACGTTCCAGATGAGGACATGCAGACCCCACCCTTCCCCCTCTTCGCTTCGATGCCACCCTCGAACCCTGGAGTATTCATGGGAAACTTCGGGCCCGCTGAGAACGCACAGATCCCTCAGAGCCCTCCGCCCCTGCCAGAGAAGAAGAGTCGGCATAGTGAGTATGAGAAATTCAGATGTGTTGTTTGGAGGGTAGCTACCCACTGGGTTAGGAAGACTTGTGGAAGTGCTCTGACATGTAACACAGATGCCTCCGGGATTGTGGTTCTTTACCAATCACATCCCCTTCTACTCTCCCACTTTGCTTCCTGTCAATTCTCTATACTGTCCTGTCCAAAACAAAGGCAAAGGATTTGCAAGATATAATCTCGCAATCGTGAGTTATAAAGTCAGAATTGTAAGATATAAAATGTCAGAAGTTGTGAGCGGGGTTGTAATTCTCAGAATTAGGACTTTATAACTCACAATTGTGAGTTTGTTTCTCACAGTTCTGAGATTTTTTTTCTCATAATTGCAACTTTATTTCTCGGAATTGCAAGTTTATATATCGCAATCCTGACTTTAAAAATTGCTGTTGAGTTTATAGTCAATTCAATTAATTAAAGAATTAATTGATGTAAACTCAATTGAGAAATAAATTGAATTGTGAGATAAAAAGTCGCAATTACCTTTTGTATTTTTTTAGTCCATGGTGGAAACAAGCTTCCATAGTTTCCTGTATCAACAGGTTGAATTTAAAAATGTAAATATTTGAATTTCTGAAGAATTTCAGTCACTATAGATCTTTTCTTCCGTGTTTTGATGTACATCCAAGTGAAACGGATTATTGGAAAAAAAATGTAGGTTAGGGTCTTGGTACTATCTATCAGTTGTTCATTGGATGCAGGCGGATATGAACGCAAGCTTGCTGTCAGTTGTAAGAAAGGGGCGGGATTACATCACCAGAAAGAAATGATTAGGTCAATAAAAAAGTAAAAGATGAACCGTATGCTCAGTTGAATCAATCACATTAAGATTAGTAACATGGATTTAGAAAATCGGGTGAATTTTATTTTCATGTCGACTTAAAAACAACAGGACTATGACCAAAAAAATAGTTTGAGCCCTGGCTTTTCTGTTGGTCTTTAGACTAAGCTGTTTTCACGCTAATTCCTTGTGTAATGTGTGCAATGTATGACAGTTTTTCACTAGTATGTCTCTGTAAAGCCCCTCAGTGTTGGATAGGGGTTGGGAAACAGTGATGTCACCTTTAGTGTGAGGTCAGATGGAATAATGCCTTTGTTGAAGAAATCTCTGGCTGAATACAGTTCAAGGCCTCACCCAAGCCGGCAGGAAATGAGCTCTTGCTAAAAGACTCTTGTTTGGAGGGGAGGGGTTTATGTCATAATCCGCACATGAAGTGGCTTTGACACAAAAGTTTATGTGAGGCTACACAGAGTATGCTGAGAGTTTTTCTCTTTTAAAATGTATTTGAATTACAGTGACTATGTTTACATGTCCATTTTGTGTTTTAGCCTTTTAGTAATTGTCATATTCTATTTACGACATCCACCTACTATGTATTAAATTATATATACATATTCAATAAATACAAAATATAAATAAATATATGTAAAATTAAATATTTAAACTAGTAAGTAGTTTTAGTATAGTAATATTGCTATTTATTTCGATGTTTAGTTGAAAAATTTTGTGTCCCCAACTGAGCACGCCAAGCCAGAGGCAACAGTGGTTTTGGTTTCCTTGCCACTGTTGCCTCTGGCTTGGCGTGCTCAGTTGGGGACACTAAATTTTTCAACTAAACATCGAAATAAATCTAATTAATAAACTAAATTACTGATACAATTATTGATCTAAAGCCCACACTGTCACTGTATGGAAATTGAAATGAACTGATGACATCAAATGGCTATACAGCTTAATAAAATTATGCTGCATTATTTTCCTGTTTAACACTGTAAAGCTGCTTTGAAACAATCTACATTGTTAAAAGCGCTATATAAATAAAGTTGACTTGACTATTCATCAAATACTTTAAGGAAATCATTTATTTTATTATATATACACTACCTTTCAAATGTTTGGAGTCAGTAAGATCAGTAAGCTCAACAAGGCTGCCTTTATTTGATATATTAATTTAGAAATATTAATACAATTTTAAATAACAGTTTTCTATGTGAACATATTTTAACATGTAATTTAATCCTGTACACCAAGGCTGCATATATTTTATTAAAAATAAAGCTGTAAAATTGTGAAAAATTATTAAAATGTAAAATAATCTATTTGAATATATTTCAAAATACAATTTATTCCTGTGATGCAAAGCTGCATTTTCAGCATCATTACTCCAGTCTCCAGTGTCACGTGATCCTTCAGAAATCATTATAATATGCAGAGTCTTCATTTAAGAATAATTTAATTTTGATTAGTACATGCAAATGCCAACTGTCTTTTACAGATTCATTCTAGTTATCAAAATATTAATAATCATCATTTGCATAACGCATACAATATGGCCGAATTCTGATTAATTTCAAAAGTAACAGAATAGAATGCTAAACATGCCCATGAATGACTCTTGAAGTAAAGTGTGAAGTGTCACACTCTCTCACACTCTCAGCCTCTCACTGTTTAGAGCCTCTTGGCATCCTAACCTTTGTCCTCTTAATGCATGTACTAGTTTTTAGCACCTGCCAGGCCTGCGTGTTAATTTAACCTATTTACTTTTTGCCTCTTCTAAACGCAGTCCTGAAGTACATGCAGTTTATGGAGGACTATTCCGAGCCGCTGCCTTCCGTTTTCTACCAGACGCCGCAGAGCGAAAGCATTTATGAGCAACGCAATAGGAAGCGCTTTCAGGAAGTGTATGGCCTTAGTGACTCCTTCAGCAGCAGTGACGAGACCCTCCCTCCACCAGCGCTGCCACCCAAACAGAGACAACTGGTGAGAGCTAGATCACTGCTGTCAGTGCTGCGCCCACACATGCTGTACACACACATGCCTGTCTCATTCTCACACCCCTAGATGTTGATGCAATGTTTTCCTTTCTACTCACAGTCACTGTTAATCACAATGGTAGCGGTATTATATTTCCCATAGCGTCAGAGTATTAGACTACGTGTATTAAGTTGCTTATGGCACAGGATTAAAGTGTATTCATTCTCTGTTAGTCTAAGTGAAGTTCAAGTGTTGCCTTAGGCGATCAGTGTCATCTATTTCCTCATTGCGTGTTGCGTGAACAGGTCTGATGTTTATTCAGCTAAAGCCTGAGAGGAACAACTCGAATGTGGTAACTTCCTTCAAATCTTGCACTCTTCCTGGCTGTGTGTAGCACCTGCCACTCTACATATCCTTTTTTAGCGTTCCAACATTAGAAACAAGCGACTGAAGTTTATTTTTAACAAGGTTTCTGGTCATTTTTGTGACCCATTTTAGAATGGAAACTTGTTTTGTTTTTTGATCTGGTGATGCAGTTTTTTGTAAAGAATGGGATGTTTTTACATTTAAGAAATTATGAAATGTATATAGAACTTATTGGCAAATCTGAAAACTTGAAACATGAGTGAGAAAGAGGCAGCACTGTATCTAATTTTACATAGAAGTCCTGAAGGCACAACAAAAATGGTTGTTTAATCCAAGGGTTAGAGAATGGGCATGACTGTTTAGTTGAAGAAAATTGTTATATGGTTATAAATAGGTGATAATAATAATTTGATGTGTGTGTGTGTGTGTGTGTGTGTGTGTGTATATCAGGCATAACATTATGACCTGATATATACAGTGTTATTCATTATGTCTTATAGTGAATAACACTGATTATCTCTTCATCACGGCACCTGTTAGTGGGTGGGATATATTAGGCAGCAGGTTAACTTTTTTTCCTCAAAGTTGATGTGTTAGAAGCAGGAAAAATGGGCAAGCGTAAGGTTTTGAGCGAGTTTGACAAGGGCCTAATTGTGATGGCTAGACGACTGGGTCCGAGCATCTCCAAAACTGCCGCTCTTGTGGGCTGTTCCCGGTCTGCAGAGGTCAGTATCTATCAAAAGTGGTCCAGTCACAGGGTCATGGGCGGCCAAGGCTCATTGATGGACGTGGAGAGCGAAGGCTGGCCCGTGTGGTCGATCAAACAGACGAGCTACTGTAGCTCAGGTTGCTCAAGAAGTTTATGCTGTTAATGCTAATGTCTAGTGAAGTCCATGCCTCGATGGGTCAGGGCTGTTTTGGCAGCAACAGGGGGACCAACACAATATTAGGACATAATGTTATGCCTGATCGGTGTTTATATATATTAATGACTTTCATAGCTTCCAAGTTGCTGTTTAAAGCAAGGAAAGCAACTGTTTTAATGTTTTGTGCTATTCTTGCTTTTGTTCTCATTCTTGTCTTGCTAACCCATCTACCTCATTTCATTTGACTCGGTTTCCACTGTTTTTTCTCTCATTCCACGTGACTGAGCAGAAGGATTCACCAAGGTGTGTTGCTTTGAGCTCCGGTGTAAAATAACCTTAAGTGCAAGTAGCTATATTATGCTCAAGTTTAGCCATTTATTTGTGCTTTTAGTCTTAGTAATTTCCTGTTTTTGTTCCCACACCGCCACACTTGATTAGCAAGCGTAAGCAGTTACCAGGCAAAAAGTAGAAACCTTTGTCTCCTCAATATTTTACACCTCCACAGTTTAAGTCTTTCACACAGAGTTGCTCTTTCCTGCTGCACGGTAGACTTTTAGTCTGAGTAGATTAAAATAGCTTCCAGATAGGGCTTTAAGGTCTAAAACGTTTCATTTTCATCACACATTTAATATTTTGTCTACTCTGACTAAGATCTGTTTCACCATTCAGCTCACATCTGCTCAGAAATCTACACTGTGCATGAATCTCTGGGCTTTTTTCTCTTCCTTCCTTTCTTTCTTTATTCCTTCCTTCCTCCACTCTTCTCTTCCCTCTTAGGCGTCCTCACACTCTGCGTCTCCTTCCTCCTCCTCTTCCTCCTCTCTGTCATGTCAGCTGCAGCAGTGTGCGTCCGGGCCTGGCCCTGGTGAGACAGAAACCGCTCTCAGCCTTTCTGCGTCTAACTCCTCTCTGAACCGCCAGGGCTCCCTGCCTGTCACTACGGTGAGTTTCGGCTGCCTTTCGCTGGCCTCTAACGTGTTTTCCTTGTCTCTTTGTAACTAATAAACTCTTTAATATCTTCTTTAAAGCATAATATTAAAGAAACAGCAATGCTTGCAATGCAATGCAGCAAAAGAATAGTGTTGATGTTTCTATTGTGGAGGCTTAATTCTGTAAACAGCCTTGCAAGCACTGCAGTTATGATTTTCACAGTAGTTTTTCAATTCATCTTCACATGCTGAGAAGTAGCACAAACATACAAACACTGCTGATTTTCTAATTATTGACTCTATGTAGGTGTGTGTGCCTGCGGCTACAAGAGGAAACATGTTCATAATAGCTCACATGAATCACAGGTGCTGTAGCCTGTAGGCAGTGAATAGTTCACAGCCTCAATTAATGATGGCACTGCCTTGTTAGTGTTGAGTGATTTCAACACACGCCTCTAGCCTTCAGTGGCGGTGATCTAAAGAGTCAAAGGCATGTACCACACAGGGGTCCTGCAACTGTGACCTGCTGAAAGGCTCAGGTTAAACACGCATCATCCCGCAGGGACTCGGCGGGTCCCCCGCTGTTAGGTGACTGAGCTGCCTGTTAGGATGTTGTCTGCTGAATTGTGTTCTCTGACTAAGTCTACTGAATGACAGGGAACTCTTTTCAATACCTCTGGAAAAGTGACTACTAAATATAGGTGATCTGTTTCAAGGTTGACTGCGGTTTCATTGTGTCCCATTTTTTTGTGTTAGATAGGGGTGGCAATGATTCAATGGATCAGTAATAAGATTTAATTTTGATAAATATTTAATGATGATCGTAGTAGTTTTGTTTTATAATTTTTTGGTTGCTTTTCATTATTATTTTAATTTAATTAGATTATTATTATTATTGCTATTATTTAATTTGTGTTTCATTATTTAAATATGATAATATTTTGATAATTATTACAATTAGAATAATGTTACCAATATGTTTTCATTTATGACACAAAATACAATTATTTATTTATAATGTAATTTGTATTATTAACGTATCTTTTTATCTTGGCATTTAATTAGTTACCCTAAATTATGCTTATAATAAATTATGTCCTATTTTTTAGCATTTCCTGTCAGGTATGTTGCGTATTATTATTTTTTATCTTTTATGTTGGTTTATCATATGTTTTGTATTTTATTTTGTATGTTGCATTTGACCTTTTTAATTTCTTGTGTTTTATGTACATATTTTATTGAACATGATTTTTTTGTAAAGCGCTTTGAACTGCATTAAATGCCTGAAAAATGCTATATAAATAAAGTTTATTATTATTATTATAGCTCCTTTCATGCAATAAATGCAGCTTAAAGTCCTTTACATTACAAAAAGCACATGAAAAAATACTATAGTATAACATACAGTAAAATGAAAGATAAAACCCACAACAGATGCAAAACCCATAATAATAAAATATAAAATGAATATACATAAAATGCATAACAAAAGATTGAAATTGAAACCAAGTAATAATGAAAGAAAATACATAGAATGCTTCAGAAAAGTCATTGCTAGTTAAAAGCTACAGGAAATAGATTTTTAGCATGCGTTTAAAATATTTTATAATAATCAAATTGAATTAAACAGTATCAAATTAAATTAAATGGAAACTA
Organism: Romanogobio albipinnatus; assembly: GCA_023566225.1. Lineage (NCBI taxonomy): Eukaryota > Metazoa > Chordata > Actinopteri > Cypriniformes > Gobionidae > Romanogobio > Romanogobio albipinnatus. Next base: position 47,228,926 of record CM042253.1, read on the forward strand.
ACTAAATAAAATTGTAATCTCTCCCTATTACAATAGTGGACTCAACAGTGGAAGCGTGCCGCTTGTTGTGACAGGAGACTGGACTGCTCATATTATAATTGATGAAGCTGTCTACTCAACAGTCTGACGTCAATACACTTGTAATTTAGGCAGCCATGTTGATTATAATGGAAGCAATAGAGTTTTATTGCATGATAAATGTTGCTTGCTTCCAGTTGAGACACCGTGTTAGGATAATAAACGATTTTATTTGGTGAAAGATTTGTTTATTGTGATAGATAGTAATGAATAAATGTGATCGTGTATTGAATATTTGATGTCTTCAACTTCATATAGTAATATCACTTTAATGCACATCCACTTGCCAAGTTTCCAGGCACTGGTCATGCAGTTCCTTGCTTTGCTACCAAGTGTCCTTTGATTTCAGGCCCTCCAAAGCAATAGTGGCTCCCTCTTACCCCTTTTCCACCAAGGCAGTGCTAGAGCTAGATCGGAGCCAGAGCTAGTCCCAGTTCATAGTTGGTTCAACTGAGGAGCCTGCTAAGAACCGTTTGCTTTTCCACAGGCTAGAGAGCCACAACAGAGCCATGTCTTACGTCACTGTTTACGTCTCATCTTTCTCAGCAACGCTAGCGGGAAACACACACACACCAGGCTTGTTTGAGATGCATCTGCGCCGCGCAGACCGATCCACGTATAATATTTAAAAAAACACATGAGTGAATCAAAAGCATAAGGAGTCGTGTGCTCTCGCTGGACTCGTTATCATACGGCGATCGGTCTCTGCACCGCACCGCACCGCTGCAAACAAGCCTTCCATCAACACTGCAAACGTTGCGTTACTATTGATTCACATGTCTTTACGATCCTACATCGGCATTAAAACACAACGAAAACACAGCGAATCCAACGCATTCGTGCAGTTCGCCGTAATTTGTATAGACGGAGATTACAAACGAGCAGCAGCTGTTAGCTCCATTAGCTGCTATTTCAACAATGGCGGATCTCAAGTTTGTGTTGGTCTTGTTGATCCCGCCCCCAGCGCCTGATGTAAATGGTTCTTATTTCTAGCCCTGTTCTAGCCCAGTAATATTTTGGTGCTACTTAAGAACCACTTTTCCTGGCTCGGAGCTGGGGCTTTGGGTGTGGAAACACAAAGAACCGATTTGAAACTAGGCTCTGGCTCCGAACTGGCTCTAGCACTGCTTTGGTGGAAAAGGGGTATGTGACAGTTTATTTCAGCTGTTCTTCAGCCTTTTGGGCATCAGCTCCAAACCACACCTGCCAATGCTTGTGCTGTCCTCCCTCTTGTTTTCCTGTAGAGCGAAAGTGCTAATGATGAAGGTGGGGAGGGTGAATACGTCAATCTGTATTCATCCAACCAAGCCAATGGAGATGTGACTCTCTCCAATGGAGTAAGTAACAGCATGTCAGCGGTTGCAGCCGACATGCCGGTTCCCTCATGCTGCGCTTGTGCTGTTTGTGACTGTACTGCTTGGCTTTGCTTCATGCAACTTTTTAATTGTAAATTTTTGCATAACACTTGCTGCCAAGAGGCACGTGTCCAAAAGCGACAAACTAGAAATGTCTTGCACGTTAAGCTGAGTTTTGTCTTAACCAGCTGTGCTTAGTGGCCCTGCCTACAGTAACATTCAAAATCCTGCTCTATACTGATAGATTTTAAATGTTGAGTGAAGGATTGGACCAAAAAAAAGTAGTTTTTAGATGACTTTGAATGCAGACGTTGTTGTGAAATCGAGTTACTCTGATAGAATTCAAGAACTGAAAAGAGGAATTGTTGAGTTGATGATTGTGTCCTTTTCAAAAATAAAACCTGCAATTGAAGCAGGAGTTATTAAACCTCTTAACAGATCATCAGATTTATCCCAAAGTAGGTCGCCCGATTTTACAGAAAGCTGACTTATAATGGTTCAGTCAGCATTACATTTCTGCAAAATTATGACAAAAAAAAATCGAGAATGTGAACATTTTCAATTTTTTACACCAAAGCTATTAGCGCCAAATACATATTTTTTTTAATAAAGTGGGAATGAACTGTGTACAAACACCCCCCCCCCCCCAAAAAAAAAACAAAACAATTGATGAAACGAGGTAATTGCAGTGCAATATTTTGTTGCATACGCGTTATTTTTTTTCTACGAGATATATACATATCTAAAAAAAATTTGATCTAAAGTCACACGATACTGTAAGTATATTTTCTTCAGTTATCAGTTTTTTTCAGTGATTTTGTGATTGATTATAAATTAACAGCTTAGCACAAATGATTTATCTAACCTCATGTTTGATAATCACATGCATGTCGTGGATGGTAAGAACTTTCTGTAAAGCTGCTTTTAAAAATATTTATTGTGATGTATATATATGTTTGTTTGTGTGTGTATGTATGTATGTATGTATGTATGTGTATATACAGTGTATATATATATTCATTTTAAATGTTTTGTTGGGACAGTAATGTTAAAAAACAAAACAAAATAATACTTGTATTCAGCAAGGATGCATTAAGTTGATCAAAAAAAGTATCACGGTTTCCACAAAAATGTTAATCAGCTGCTTTCAACTTGAATAATAATAATAAATGTTTCTTGAGCAGCAAATCATCATATTAGAATGATTTCTGAAGGATCATGTGACCCTGAAGGCTGGGGTAATGATGCTGAAAATTCAGATTTATTACCATCACACAAATAAATTACATTTTCAAATATATTCAAATAGACAGTTATTTTAAATTGTAATAGTATTGTACAATATTACTGTTATTAATGTATTTTTGATCAAATGAATGCAGTCTTGGTGAGCTTAAGACATTAAAAAAAAAACTACATTTTTGAACATTAGTGTATATAATTATTGAGTGATGGTGACTTAGCTATATTATAATGTGTCATCAATATGCCCTAATCTTGTGTTGAATGTTTTGTGTAATGCAGAGCCTCGTGCTTTTCTCTTTATTCTGCATCTTATTAAGATGTAAAACCCAACTGTCCTATTCTGGTGAAGCACTTTGCCAGTGACATCACCAAGTTCTTGTATGGATGCAGTGATAGGCCTTTAAATATTTTTTCTGTCATTCCCAGGACTCTTCTTGTGGTGCTGAGGACTCACTCCAGGACTCAGCGTCAGAACACAGTAAAGATCCAGCCGACAGAGAGGGGTAATCATTTGCTTTAAAGAAATGCTTCAGCCCACAACCTTGTATCCTCTTATTTGTTGTTCATCTTTTGAAACAATTTCAGACATGTTTGTCTCTCACCAGAAAAATGCAATTGCCTTCCATATTTTGGATTTATTTTTAATTTTTGATTTACCCATCCTCTCATCCCCAGCTGGAAGCAGAAGTGTGTGGACTCAGAGTTGACCTCTGAAGAGGTGGACGAGCTCTCCCTGATAGACCATGATGAGATCATGTCTCGCTTAACACTAAAGCAAGAGGTAAAACCTATGTGTAAGGTGTTGCATCTGCTGCACATGTACAGAAATGCCAAGTTTTAGAAGTTTATATCTTGATTTATATTGGTTGTTGTAATGATAGTTGAGTATTAGTGTGCTCTCTGCTGCCCTCTGCCTATGACTCAAAGCCGCTGCAGTGCTGCTGTGGTGAACCCCAGCATTAAAGTGCATGTGAAGTACTGTTGTTCACACTGCAAGGTCAAGACCTACTGCAGAGAGCATATCCCCTGAAATAAGTGGACTACTCATTAATAAGTGGACTACTCATACTCATAAAACAGGAAATGTATGACTCTAATGAGCTGGCTTGCTTTATCTTGTTCCAGTTTGTCTTTGAACACAAGAACATGCCTTGAAATGAAACATCCTGACATCTCGACATGTGTCTAATTGGGGTCAGTTGACCCTAATTATATGGGGCTTCCCAAAGTCCAACTGGTCATTGAGCCACTGACTAGTAGATTTTGAAAATATTATTTTGCACATCCCTCCAAGAAGTTATGTTTAGGAGCTGATCACATGAAAAGCTCTAACTTTGACCTGCTTGTTGAAAACTACATAATCCTAATCTGTGTTTCTCAGAACGATGACGGCCCTGATGTCAGAGCTGGATCAGGCAATATTTTATTAGTTCATGCCACTGAAACAGATCGCAAAGGTAAGAATAATCCCTTCTAATCTGAGGGAGTCAGTTATTTTGTGTTCAATATTTATTTATACAATAGCAAATGTGTTAAACTAGGGGATTCAAAATGTGTCTTTTTAATGATCGTTCAAAAGTTTTGGGTCAGTAAGATAAAAAAAAACACTTTTAAATGGATCAAACGCCACAGTAAAGACTTTTATAATGTACAGATGTAAAGGATCAGTTATCAACATTTTAAGTACCAACTATTTTCAACTTTGATAATAATAAGAATTGTTTATTGAGCAGCAAATCAGCATATTAGAATGATTTCTGAAGGATCATGTGACACTGAAGACTTTTCAGCTTTGCCATCACAAGAATACATGATATTTTAAAATATCTTACACTATTACTGTTTTTACTGTAGTGTATTTTTTCATATTTATTTAATCTAGATCACATTCCTAAATCTTGACCTATAATTATGATTAAATAAATGTATCTTTTTTTCTTTTGTAGATCGAGTTTTATACTGTGAAGCTTTCTTGACCACATACCGAACATTTCTAACCCCAGAGGACCTCATTAAAAAGCTCCGCTCTAGATATCCTTTCTGAGGGTGGCAAATCTTTAAATCTTTGCATTCCTATCCTTTTTCCACTCCAAGCTTCTTTTTGCCCTTAACTCTGAACACATTTACCAGATTTTCTCTCAGCTCCGACATCATCAAACAACGAGCTAGTAAAAACACCTTCTTCGTGCTGGTGCGCGTCGTGGATGAGCTTTGGTGAGCTGGAACTCAATTATTGGACATACACACTTTACAAACACAATTGAGGGGCCACATTATATAAATATCTAAAGGCACTGATGCAGTTACTCCACACTATTTACACTTTAGGCCAATTCATAGTTTTCACGTGACGTCACATCCTTATAGGAACGCCCACCTGGAGGGCAAAACAAGGCTTTCTTCCACTGACACCCAGTCATTTTTAAGTACTAATGTAGTAACACAGTGATATTAAAAGACCAATTTCAATATACACCTTATTAATGATGTATAATTTGTACAGGCAAGCAGATGAATATAAATACAACATAAGGTTTCTCGTTAAGCGTTTTTTCCATCGAAACTCATTATAAAAACGCGTTGTGTTCATATTCTCGGCCTAGTATGCATGATTAAAAAGGTGTAAACTGATTTGATCTTATAATATCACTGTTTTAGTATATTAAGGCACTTAAAGGATAGGTTGCACCATCGGTTGTTCACCCTCCGCCTATGCTGCATGATCAGCCCTTTAATTCTAACAGTCTTTCTACGCATTTAATCTGTGTTTTTAAATTAAAGGTGCACTATGTAACTTTTCGGTCCACTAGAGGTCGCCTATTCAAAACAAAGGCGTAGCTTGATGACGCCACGTTTGAGCGCAGAATCTTGGGACATGTGGTCTTTACCTCACAGCCGGTGGAAAAGAATGGGGATAGGACTCGGGCAGAAATCATGTTCATGGATGCGATTATTAACGTTACTGTAGCATGAAGCAGAGCAGGACCGAAGCACCTGCTGCAGTATTTCAATAACTAAAAACAGCGGAATGTTCTAAAACGTTTAATGTGAAAAACACTTGGGTTGCACCAATAAGCAAAGTTTAATGCTAATCAAGGATTTGTTGATCTTGGTTTTATTTTAAAGGGGTCATATAATGCCATTTTTGTACAGGTTAATATGATTCTTTAGTGTCTAAATGAAAAGTTTGTAATATACTTTAATTAAAAATGCTCATTAGTATTGTAAGAAAACACTCATTTTACCTGGTCAAAATCAGCTCTGTTTTCAGCAAGCAATTTCAGTACATGTGCCCTTAAATGATTATGAGCTTTGCTCACCCCGCCCCTCTGTTCTGTGGCGCGTTCGGTTCGACACAACACACGCAGAGCGTTGCCTTGACAACAGTTGAGGGTATATCTCGGATTAAGAATGGCAACGGGAGTCTCTGAGTGCAACCGTATCAATTTGAACCGAAGTCGGACCCGGAACAAGATGACGGCCGGGTAGCGTAGTGAGATACGAATGCTATGTGTTTAGTGACGTATACGTTAGTTCATTGACAGATTGTAGTGTTACCACGTTAACTTTATCACCAGAGTACACAGTTTGTAATAACCATAACGCATTGTTCATTATAAACGTGGGATTATGAATTATATTGAGAACGTCATACATAGAAAGCATGCCGTAATGTAACTTACCCTGTAAACTTTAGCCGCATTCATCGTGAAGCGTGCAAGTGATTTGCAAAGATTAATATAAAGGTTAATAAAACGCTACACTCACTTCTTCTGGAGGTGCAGCAGGAACACGAATAGTTGGTAGCGATCCTTTTTTCAGGAGCAGCTTCTTAGCAAAACCACAATCGCTTAGACGCCATTCTGCTCCTGCGTATCAACAATGGTGGACTGATGACAGCTCGCTCAGGGCGGGTCTGTGTTGAAACGCTGCTGTCAATCAACAATCGTGGGAGGGGCGTCCGACCGTGTGACATCACACGGTCAGACGGCTCGATTTGAGACCGGGGAAAACGTATAAGGAGATTAAGGAAAAAAAACACTGGATGGAGTTTTATCATTATAGGATGGTTGTGTACAGGCACTGCCAACACACATTTCCATACAATCAACTTGTAAAAGTGCATGTACCATTATATGACCCCTTTAAATCGAGTTAATTGACTTAAAGCTGCACTATGTAAAATTTTTGCAGTAAAATATCCAAAAACCACTAGGCCAGTGTTATATATTTTGTTCAGTTGAGTACTTACAATATCCCAAATGTTTCCAACTATTTGTAAATCATGAGAAATTGCTATTTTAACCAAGGAATCGGGACGTGTGAGGGAGTCGTTTCCGGTTTTACTGCAGTGTGAACAAGTGTCATAGCAGCAGCAGCTGCCGCGCGAACGCACAGTGTAACGTTATAAAATCAGATGTATCTAATATGATAAACAGAGCTGCGTTACCTCATACTCATGACCGGAGAAGTGGAAATGGCGCGTGTGTTGCTTTCATCTCATTAACAATCGCTCCAGCGGCCTTGCTCAGCTCCACAACACGTGTAAGGATCACAAGTGCCCAAAACTTGCATCTTGTTCACATATTTTTGTTTTTGAGATAAAAACTGACAGGCTGTGCTGCAGTTCTATGGCTGTTTTGCCCTCCAGGGCTCCGCAACAGTTACGTGACTGAAAACTATGAATATGACTTTACAAAAAACTACATAGATATAAATATTTGCCACAAAAATTCAGCAAACATAAACCTTTCGAATGTTGTGCTTTCATCTCCAAATAAATTTTGCCCCACAAGCTAGTTGTTATTTGCTGTTTCATGTTGCTAGTTGCTAGTGACTTATGAAAGTGTTGTTGTTGCTCATGAAGCATTATTTGAATAAAACCCTTTTTTTTGCATGTCATCAGTTTGGTGGAGCTGACAGAAGACATCTTGAAGCAGCTCATGGAGCTTGTGTTCAGTCTATTGTGTAACGGAGAGCTCACCCTGGCCCGGGTTCTGCGCAAGAACATCCTAGATAAAGTACAACAGAAGAAATTGCTGCAGTACACTAATTCCCTCAAAACGCTGGCCGCACGAGGTGTGGCTGCCAGGTAACGCTCACGTCAATCATGTTTTTTTCACTGTTTCTTTGTGAAAACCGATAGAGTGATTTATTAATTTATTTTGACTACTTATGACCAGGCCCGGCACTCTGCATGACTTCCGTAGTCATGAGATCGCAGACCAGCTGACTCTCCTTGACGCGGAGCTGTTTTATAAGATAGAGGTACAGCTTCTCTTATGTCATTCATCACACTTCCTACCTTTAAAGATCTGAGAGTTTTCCAACACGTTTTTTTTTATGTCTGTCTGCAGATCCCAGAGGTGTTACTTTGGGCAAAGGAACAGAACGAAGAAAAGAGCCCCAATCTGACCCAGTTTACAGAGCACTTCAATAACATGTCATACTGGTACGATGCTCTGATTCTCAAGCTAGTATAAAACCATCAACGCTTCAGAAAAGAAACATCAGTAGTTTAAGGCTATGTTCACAGTCACACAACGACAGCATACGTTTGAGTCCGGTTACGTTCACACAGTTCCGTTATTTACGGGAGTGACAACCCCATTCTACGAGCGAACTCACGCCTGTACATTTTCAGGACTCATAACCGTATTCTCAAAAAAACTGCGCTGTGTGAACGGACCCAAAATCCTGCGCTGCACAAACACGTGTCTATCGTGTGGTGGTGGTAACTTACAGCTACAGAGATACAGCAGGGCTGTACAGTGCGACATATATGTTGCACGTGCTACAAAACAATCGGTCTGTGCGCTGAATATATTTACCCCAGTAGCACGCGTGCGATACAGTTTAGCATGTGAGACAGAGCTCGTTTGAGTGAAGGGAGAATTTGTTTTGTGCTCGTGTGAGGTTAATCTAGGGCTCCACGATTGACTGAAATTAAACCAAAATCGAGATTTGTCTTTGTGAAATTATGAATCGCTTCAATTTTTAAATAAAGAAATATATGTGCAGATGAAGCGCAGCACTGTTCAGGGTGGATCGATCGGTTCGCAATAAATGCTGCTCTATCTCTGCATGCACTGTGAGATGGAGTCATTGGCATTTTAGTTCGAAAAGGGGCACGGTTTGCATGAAAAATTGCTAATGTAAAAGCTGTCAATGGCTCTGTGCGCACCGGGGCACCGAACCCGAGACTCTGAAGGAGGTGGCACTCGAACTGTCCCGCGATTCACGTGAATGTGAAAGCAACACGGACTCGGGTGCGCATTTGTTCAGGAAGAAACGTAACCTGCATATGTGTTTTAGCATATTACAATGTATTTAGTTCAATTAAAAACATGTAAGGGATGATGGTGTTGATGATTTACCTTGGATACTAGTGGATTGGCGCATATGCGTGCAATCAGGGCAACAAATGAACTTCATGCGACGAGATGCGTTTACAAACCTGTTGTCCAACAAAAGAGAACATTTAATCGAGTGTTTGAAATAACCTACTTTTGTAATCTGACAGGCTTTACATCACAGAATGAGGCAGAAATTATATTATTTTATAATATTCTGTAGTACTGTGATAGATTTGCGGTGTAGAGACGTGTACAGTACTTTTTTCTCAGTGAATACATAAGATAAAAATAAATAAAAATTAAGACATTAGTCACACATTTTTTGATCATAATGTAATATTTTATTATAAAACCTTAGACCTTTCTAATGATTTATGTTTTCTGTAAAATATAATAATAATAATAATAATAAGTATTATAGCACCAGTGCTATGTGCAAAAAAAGTTAACGTACAGCCCTGCACAGTATGTGAATCGCTTGCAAAATCTGAAAATGGGAATAATTTTAACTAAATAAGATTTTTTTATTTATTTAGTACTGTCCTGAATAAGATATTTTACATAAAAATGTCTACATATAGTCCACAAGATTAAAAATTACTGAATGTATAAAAATGTATCCTGTTCAAAAGTTTACATACCCTTGATTCTCAATTTGTGTCGATCCCTGAATGATCCACGGCTGTTTTTTTGTTTTGTGATGGTTGTCCTTGAGTCCCTGGTTTGTCCTGAGCAGTTAAACTGTCCCATGTGCTTCAAAAAATTCCTTCAGGTCCCAAAAATTCTTCAGTTTTCCAGCATCTTCTGAGATCCATCTTTTCACACTGAAGAAAATTGAGGGACTCAAACACAACTATTAAAAAAAAAGGTTCAAACATTCACTGATGTTCCAGAAGAAAACATGATGCATTAAGAGCCGTGGGGTGAAAACTTTTGAACAGGATGAACTTGGTTCAATTGGACTCTTGTCGTGTCAAAAGTAGTACGACTTTTCAACGTTATGAACATCTCTGTCTTTGAAATTACTAGACCGGTCATTGTCGCTATGGTTACTGGTAAGCGAATACGGGCTTGACTCCCGTTGTACGTTCATACAGACAGTATTCAAGACGGTACTGTAAGTTGCTGTTTGAACGGGACATTTCGGGACTCCTGTAAGTAAATGTGACAGTAAAGCTGACAGTGTGAATGTCACACTGTCCTTTTTCTAAAGAAAATAATTGGTCACCACAGGACTATTTCAAATGAACTATGGAAAGCAATTAAAATGGTGAAAAAATGTCAACACCTAAATTATACACGATTTCTTGATTGATTGATATAAGTTTGTATCTACAATCTTATGTTGATGGAGAAGAATATATGTATGGACTTGTTAATGAGTATACAGTATATTATATGTATTTTTTAATCTCTCTTTTTAAGGGTTCGGTCCTTAATAATCCAGCAGGAGAAAGCCCAGGATAGGGAAAAACTTCTTCTAAAGTTCATCAAAATTATGAAGGTACAGACTAATGTTATTCTTCCAAATTGAGTCTAATGATTTATTGGCTTGATTTCTATAAAAAAAAAACACTACTTTAACCTGTGTCCCTTTGTAATTTAGCACTTAAGAAAACTCAATAACTTCAACTCCTACTTGGCAATATTATCAGCATTGGATTCAGCTCCTATCAGAAGACTGGAATGGCAGAAGCAAACGTCAGAGGTAAACCCCATCCGTGCATCCCTGTCTCTCTGTTATTTTGGTTCTCAGCCAATCGTCATAGTACTTTATTTTATCTTCACAGGGTTTGGAGGAATATTGCACTTTAATTGACAGTTCCTCCTCCTTCCGGGCGTACAGAGCAGCTTTGGCGGATGTGGAGCCTCCATGCATACCGTATCTGTAAGGACAAGTTAAGCATTTAAAGTTGCCATGAAATGGAAGTTGCGATCGTTTTTTATTTCCTTATTGTGATGTAATGCTCGTGTAAAATGGCTTCTCGAACAAGATCAAATGTAGGGCGGGACTTGACTTTGTCCATCGGGAATTGATTGGATGGTTGTAGTTTTCTATTGGTTGATCTCATGCGGTGACAGGTTGTCCCGCCCCCATGCCAATAAATATGCCGCTGGAAGAGGGAGATACTTTGAGGCACTAGGGCTGCCCCCTAATAGTTGACTAGAAGATGCTTGGTCGACCAAAATTATTAGTTGGAGGATAAAAACTGCGTTTGAAGGTGAGAAATCACGAAGGCTGACGGACAGATCGTTAACAAACATTCGCCTATCATTCATCGACCTCAAATATGGCTTATCACTTGAAATGTGTAAGTAGTAGCAACTTTTCAAGTCTGCTAACCTAGATAAATGTGCGCTATTATTAGGCGCATATCTGTTTGTGTGGAGAGTGCGCTTGCACTGCAGGAATATATACAGGCGGCGGCGCGATCCCTTTGGTCATAAAGATAAAAGTAATGCAAACTGTAAAGGGTCTACTTTTATTTCTGTAAACTCACAATAACAACAAAACGTGCTTTTTTAAAATAATGAAAACAATCAGGATGCGCTTTCTGCCGTCTCAGTAAATTCACACAAATGAACTCGGTGTATACTTGCCTCACAGACATGAGAAATATATCTATAGAAAGCTTGAAATGTCCACTTTTAAATTAAAACAAATATTCTCCGATTTTGTAATCCGTATGAAACGTGCATATAACGCAAGCATCCAGATGACGAGTCGGCTTCGTTGACTTGGCAGCCGAAAACACACATTATCAATATATTATTCAAATGTTTAAACCGTTTCCTTCTGTTTTTTCACGACACACACATAATAGGCAATTAAAGGCTCATTATTGTGATTTATGGCTTATTTATATAAATGCACGATTAGTTGACTAATCGCTTAAATGAACGACTACTAGTCGACTAGAAAAGGGTAGCCCTATGAGACGCATGAATAAAAAAAAAAAATAATGTGCACAGATTAATAAATTATAATATATACTGCAATATTCCATAAAAACAAGTATTGGTGACTTTAAAGAAAAAAACACATTTTATTTAGCAATTAAAATGCCATATTTTGTGTATAACATCCCTATTTTTTTCACAAAATACAGAGGTCTCATCCTCCAGGACTTAACTTTTGTGCATCTTGGGAATCCTGACCTCATTAATGGAAAGATAAACTTTTCCAAACGCTGGCAGCAGTTCAATATCCTGGACACTATGAGACGCTTCCAGCAAGTGTGAGTACTTGGACAACATGAAACATCATTCATAATCCATTTAACTTCCATATTCAGTGTGAAAACTATTGGAACTGTATTGGATCGTGAAAAACTTGGCTATGACATTATTATTATTATTATTATTATATGACGGTTCTTGCCGTTAACTGATGTCTCCTCCTTAAGATGGGATTTGTTTAAATTTTAAACAATTATGAAGCATTTTGTGTGACTTGTACTTCTCTTTCTTCCAGGCATTATGACCTCAAACACAACGACGACATTGTGTCCTTCTTCAACGACTTCAGTGACCATCTAGCCGAGGAGGCATTGTGGGAGCTTTCTTTGAAGATCAAGCCTCGCAACATCACTCGCCGGAAAACAGAACGAGAGGAAAAGACATAGCTCGCTCGGCTAGACCAACAAACTGCTTTTAAAAACCGCCCTCCTCCGAAGTTGCAAGACACAGCAATCAGAAGTTACTGTAATGGCAGCTACGAGACTGAGACTGTATTTCTGTTACAGTTCACAGAAACCTTTTTTTTAATTGATTAGATTTTATTTTGTATTTGCACTGCGTCTGAACCTGTGTGTAAATTTGAAACGTGGAACAGTGGCGAGCGCAAAGAAGGATAACATGACTCTGAGACATGAGATTACGGGGTTTGCGGTTGTAACCTGGGATTTACGGTGATATTCCGGTACGGTCTCCCCACCCGGATGTTTGCGGTGCAATCTGGACAAACAACTGCGACTCAGACTGCAAACTAATACCACGATGCCTCAACGGGCACTTTGGATGTTGAAGTTCCTTGATATTTTTATTTATTTATTTTGTATGTAACAAATGCACATAGAGACTCTTTAGATTTAGGGGGATTGCTGTATGTTTAGCTGCTGGATTGGACAGCTTTAAGCATGTATCATAATAGGTCATGATGAGGACACACAGCCACAGTTATTAATAACACTGTCCAGATTTGCTTTCTTATTCTGCAAGATTAACAGTATCTGACTGAATTTAAAAGGCTTTTTTGGATTCGAGATACTGACTTTTCTTACTAAAATACTTCAAACAGGAGCATGCCATTTTTAACGCACATCAGTTCAAATAATTGTCATATTCTGTTTATATTAAATTCATAATTCTCATTACAGCAATTTGAGGCCTATTTAAAATCCGTCTTCCAATTACAATTAATTGCTAATAATCAGGGAAACTCATTGTTTTGTTCAACCTGCTTTTTTATTTGTATATTTATGTGCATAACAATATGCTTTTTATTAAGTTCAGAATCACTTGCATAGAAAGCCTGCTTTGCCAGTGTGGTTTTGCAAGAAAGATTTCAGGAGTTGTGTTACAATTGTTTGTCTGGTACATTTCAATATTTTTTTCACTTTGCACACCGTTCCAGTACAAAATTACCATATTTCTGTAGATCTTCCATCGCAGTGATCAAAGACCTACTATCAAGTGCTTGAAGCTGTTCATGAAGTGGTGTGAATGTGATTTATTTTATATAATGCAGTTTTCCTTTTGTTTTTAAAAGGATTTTACATGGACATTTGCAGAGAGATTTACACTGTTGTTGTGAGATGTGATCAAATGTGCACTTTGAAGTTGATTGTGGGTATCAAAGATTAAAAGCTGTTAGGGAACAGTTTGAAGTGGACTTGTGAGCCTGAACCCCTTCAACAACGCTTACGGCGGGAACTTGTTCTGACCTGCAAATTGGACTGAAGTTGATTTCAAAATTCCAAAGACCCCAGACCACATATCACCACTGTTTAAACATGATGATGATGATGATGAAGATGATGATTCAGTTGCATATAAAATACAACTGACATGTACATCTGTACACATAACCATGTGAAACCTGCTAAAATAATATACATATCATCAATGTCTTGTTGTGTGTGTGTGTGTGTGTGTGTGTGTGTGTGTGTGTGTGTGTGTGTGTGTGTGTGTGTGTTGGGATCCATTTGTTCTGGTTAGGGGACAGAATAGAATAAAAAAAAAGCTGTGACAGTCATTAAAATCTGTGCGTGAATAAAGATAGGTTTGCATTTAAGTAATTTGTCATGTATGAGAACAACATTATATATATATATATCCCTTACGAAAATTAACCATGGTTTTATTGTAGTAAAAATGTAGCAACCATGTTTTTTTTGGCTAATTGAATACCATTTATATAACTACAGTTTAACCACAAATACAATGGTTAAACTATGGTTAGAGAAGCAAAACCATGGTTAATTTGCGGTTACCATGGTTTTACTACAATAACCATGGTTTTTTGGTTTTATTTGTAGTAAAACCATGGTTTATTTTCGTAAGGGTATAAATCACTAATGCGTTTATATATATAAAACGCATTGTTGCTGTGGCCAATACATAAATAAAGGGAAAAATATATATAATTGTAACACTAACACAAGTACAATTTATTCCAGTGGCATTCATCTTTTCAAACTATATGCAATTTTTGTGTCTTTCTGTCGTAAATTAATCACGATTAATATGATTAATATAACGATTAATATATGTATTTTAAATACTTTATATATAGATATAAAGAGAAAATTTTTTTAGTGTTTAACACGAGTGTGTCCAGTGTCTAAATCTTTCTCTGTCAGATCGAAGATCTTGTTGCCAAGTTCGAAGACTTTTCGTTTGGCGATTAAGTTTCCCCTCCGACTTTTATTTTGAAATCGCATCATTTCCTTCCGTTTAAAAACTCTTCTCTTCATCTTCCGCTGTGTTGCTGCGCATCTATTAAACTAGAATTGTTCTTTGAGATCGTAAGAGAGCCGATTGAAGATGAATGTGATCGATCATGTGCGGGATATGGCAGCGGCTGGACTGCACTCTAATGTCCGGATCATCAGTAGTTTACTCCTGACCATGAGCACCAACAACCCGTGAGTAGCGTCAGGGTTTAGGATGTAAACAAGCTGTCTGATGTGAAGTGTGTGGCCAATCATGCTGTTAAAATTCAACGTTATATTTGCTAGATGTGCAGCATTCAGAAACAAACTCATATGAAGTCAAAGCAATATAGAAAGTATCAATGTATTAATTTAAGACGGTAGTACAACAGTTCACCATGTAACCATAGTTTTCCCAAAATACCGTATTTCAATAGCTAATATAGTTTTTGGTGCATGTACTATCATAAGTAACGTTACAACTGGGTCTCCTTTTAAATATATTTTTAATCGATATCACAATGTTATTTTGTCAACAACATTTTGTATTGAATTTAAAAAAATTCAACTAAACATCGAAATAAATCTAATTAATAAACTAAATTAACCATATAAACTAAATTACTGATACAATTATTGATCTAAAGCCCACACTGTCACTGTATGGAAATTGAAATGAACTGATGACATCAAATGGCTATATAGCTTAATAAAATTATGCTGCATTATTTTCCTGTTTAACACTGTAAAGCTGCTTTGAAACAATCTACATTGTTAAAAGCGCTATATAAATAAAGTTGACTTGACTTGTATTGGTTATGTTGCATCATAGCAGTTTGTGTCAGTTTTACCCTCCTAGGTTCACTGTCCTCGTAGCAGGACATTATATTTGAGGGAATTTCTCTGACACCGTACATGTCACAGTTTTAAGTCTGGATGTCCTGTAAAGAGCACATTCAAGGCACAACAACTTCTCCTTGCTCTTTAAAAATGACTGATCAAATTTAGCACTCTTATGGAAATGTGATCATACCGATTGTAATTATCATTTCAATCGGACTCATTGTTTGTTATAAATAAACTGAAAATGTTATGGGGTTTCTAATCAAAATATGACTTTCTGTTACAAAATAGGGCATTGATTTCATACACGTCCACTAAAGACACCGGGACATAAATCATGTTTATCAGGCGTTTTGGGAGAATAGGAAGTGAATAGGGAAAGAAATTGCATATGTTGATTGTTGTTGATACTTTATTGATCCTTTACAGGAAATGATATTGTCACAGCAGCTTTAAAGGTCCTGTTCTTCGTGATCCCATTGTTCAAACTTTAGTTAGTGTGTAATGTTGCTGTTAGAGCATAAATAATACCTGTAAAATTATAAAGCTCAAAGTTCAATGCCAAGCGAGATATTTTATTTAACAGAAGTTCCCTTTCAAAGCCTACAGCGAACGGCCGGTTTGGACTACATCCTGGTACTTCCTTCATTAATGACGTCAGTAGAACAGTAGAACAGACTAACCTTCGCCCACAAGAGACCGCGAAAAAAGGGGGCGTGGTCTTGTTGCTGTCCCACGTGGAGAAGAGGACGTGTCGCGTGGAGAAAAGGAATTGTTGCGTTTGACTGTGTTTGTCGCCATGTCGTCGAGACGCTGTTATTTTCATCCCGGAGTCAAATCACCTTTGTTTGGCTTTCCCAGGGACGCTGTAGAGATCATTAAGCGCGCATACATCTCCCGTTAAGAGGCGTGACCTTTCCACGTGCGTTAAGCTGCTGTCGAATCACAACACAGGAACCGTGCCACGTTCGCTAAGCTGCGGTCAAATCACAACACGGGAACCGCTGGCACAATCAGAACTCGTTACGTATTTCTGAAGGAGGGACTTCATAGAACAAGGAAATCATCAGCCGTTTTTAGGACAGTGAAAACAGCGGTGTACAGATAAGTAAATTGTGTTAAAAATACTGTTTTTTGAACATGAACATGAACACATGTTATATTGCACACTGTAAACACAATCAAAGCTTCAAAAAAACACAAAGAACGGGACAACACAAAAGAACACCGCAGCACGCTCAAGTCTTTTACAATCTACAGTACAAAAATGAAAAAGAAGTGGTACCTAAAAATGTACATGAATAAGATAAGAAATGAGCACTAATATAAACGCAAATTCCCTATATATGCAATTCCAATAATGAATCCTGTCATATTCATAGCACATTGAACAATCTGATAGCAGTCAATACTCTCAGACTTGCATTTTGGTGCAATCCGTCTATGACTGAAGGTGCTGTTGTTAAGCATCCCAAGAGCGTGTAGTGGATGCGAGGAGTTGGCCATACAATACTCTTGAAGTGACTCAGTGGCTCTGGAGATGACGTTCATGTCCTCATATGAGACCGCAGAGATGGAAACACGCGACTTTCACGCGCAATTCTGAGTGAGAGTGTGTGTGAGGTAAACCCATAGACTGTAAACCGCGCGTCTACGCATTCATTCGCACAGAGACACGCAGGATTCGTATTTAAATTGTCTTTTTGCGGTTTAATATTCACAGACACTAGTCTATATCACAATATGGGTTCTCAGGTACCGAAATTTGGTACTGATTGATTTAATGTGAATCGGTACTCGGTAGTACCGACGTAATTCGGTCGGTGCCCTTAAAAGTACTGAGTTCGGTACCCAACCCTAGTGTCCACATATGAAGACATAGCATAACATATGAATAAAATATCATTTATATATTTTTTTCTTATGCTCTAAACAATGTAATGACATGAAAAACACTACATTCAAAAGACTTGTCTCAGGAGGTTAAGAGATGAACCATAGAAGTGTGTGTTTCTCTCTTTCAGGGAGCTGTTCTCGCCGTCTCAGAAGTACCAGCTGCTGGTGTATCATGCTGATGCCATCTTCCATGATAAAGAGTACAGGAACGCAGCCTGTAAGTACAACATGGCTTTACAGCAGAAGAAAGTGCTCAGCAAAACATCTAAAGTCCGCCCCTCCAGCACAGGCGGCACGACATCTGCAGTGCAGGCACAGGTGAGCTCCCTCATCCTCACCCTTACACAAATGTTCTGTGGTACACATCCATTGTGATAAAATAGTTTGGTACATTGTTTGTCTGTCTGTACTGTTTTCTGCCTTGGTTTAATCACTCCAGTTTGTATTATTAAGTGCGTGCATGCTAGAATAGTTATTACTAGGGCTGGGTATTGACACACGTCTATTCATCTATAATTCAATATCAATTTATTTGGAGATGTGTATATATAACGGTACAGACATGGCAAATTTTCTCAAGGAATTACAATCTCTCAACTAATGCTGTAAACTATACAGGGTGTCTGTTGGTTCTTCATTACTGTGATATTAAAGGTTAAAATGAACGGATTTCTATTAAAACACTTAAAGGTGCAGTGTGTGAATTGCAACCGCTCACCCCTCCCTTTCAAAGCACACAGAGAAGCTATGGTGGCTGACACAGGACAAAGATGTCGTCGTCTGAGACAGCAGAGAGTGGCTAGCGCTCTGTAGAGAAGTTTGTCCGTTTAGGGCTACTGTAGAAACATGGCGGCGCAAAATGGCAATTTCAATGTAAGGTGTATGTAGATAGAAATGGCTCATTCTAAGGTAATACAAACATAACGGTTCATTATGTAATGTCTTTAAACACCACTGAAAACATATATTATATTGCTTTTCTGTCAATAGATCCTCATAAATATTACACACTGCGCCTTTAAAAAAATTTATCCAGCCCTAGCTGCTACAGTTAATTTGTTTTTAATAAAAAATTGTGGTGTCTTGATGTTAGCCAGCACTGTCACTTAATTATGTATTAATTATATTTATATTTTATATAATATATTTCGGCATCATTACTCCAGTCTTCAGTGTCACATGATCCTTCAGAAATCATTCTAATATGCTGATTTGCTGCTCAAGAAACATTTCTGCTGCTTTAATATTTTTGTGGAAACCGTGATATTATTTTCTAGAATTTTTTTGATGAATATAAAAGGTCAATATAACAGCATTTATTTTAAATGTAATTATTTAAATATTGTATAACAATATATAGAAGTATTTAATGTAACTTTTGATCAATTTAATGCATCCTTGCTAAATAAAAGTATTCATTTCATTGAAATAAAAAGCTTACTGACCCCTAACAGTAGTGTATGTCATGTGATGTCATGTCATGCTATGACATCGCATGACATCACATAGCATGACATAACATCACATACCATTACGTGATGTCATGCTATGTCATGTGATGTTATTGGCTGAAAATATAGTGTGATTTCACAGAATTTATAAGAAGTGTAGTTGTTGTGGTATTTTGATGGAAATGGTGGTGATCATGGTGATGTTTGTAGTGTTTATATCAGTTTAAATGAAGCTTCACTCTAGTTAACCAGCTCTGTGTTGATTAACCACAGAACCTGCCATCAGAGATTGAAGTGAAATATAAAATCGCAGAGTGTTACACTATTCTGAAGCTGGATAAAGATGCCATATCAGTGCTGGATGGGATCCCTTCACGCCAGAGAACGCCAAAGGTGTGTTTTCACACTCTGTCCGGTCTCTCTGTGTGTGTGTGTGAATCTGACAAGCTAGCATTATCTTTAACGTCTAAAAAATGACACACAATAACAGAGCGCATTGTTTAATTGTATGCGTTTCAATTACAGATCAACATGATGCTGGCCAATCTTTACAGAAAGGCCGGTCAGGAACGTTCGGCCGTTACGAGCTACAAGGAGGTGTTGAGACAGTGTCCTCTGGCTCTTGATGCTATCATTGGTCAGTAAGAATACAGTATCCAGTCCTTTCTTTGTCTTTAAGTTCAAGTTTGCTAAACCCACTGTCACTGTGTGATCGACTGCAGGGCTTCTGTCTCTGTCGGTGAAGGGGGCAGAGGTCGCTTCCATGACGATGGACGTGATTCAGAGCATCCCGAATCTTGATTGGCTGTCTGTCTGGATTAAAGCACATGCTTTCATACATGGAGGGGACAATCAGAGAGCAATCAACACTATCTGGTGAAGATTTGACACTGTGAATAAAAATAGGCTTTTCATGATTAAATCCACAGTTTCAGTAAAGCAGCTTTCATTTCTCAGCTGTTGCTTGGACATTTTTATTTATTTTATTATTTATATATTTTTAAAAGTGTAATAAATAGCTTTTCTTTAATAAAAACTGTCATCAAAAAAAAGTATTATATAATATTATATATTATATTCACTATTATTATTGTTCTATCATGTATTAATATTTTTGAGTTTTTTATTTTTTTTATTTTAAGTATTAGTACGTTTTTATATATATTTTTTTAATATTTCTATTTTGTTTTATTTTTCAGTTATTTTATTTAGTTGCCAAAGCATCGTCTATGATTTTCATTTAAGTTTTCGGTAACACTTCAGAATAATGGTCATTAGTTAACATTAGTTAACATTAACTAATAATGAACTGCACTTATAAAGCGTTTATTAATCTTTGTTAATGTTAATTTCAACATTTACTAATGAATTATTCAAATCTTGTTAGCATTAGTTAATGCACTGTGAACTAACATGAACAAACCATGAACAGCTGGATTTATATTAACTAACGTTAACAAAGATTAACAAATACAGTAACAAATGTACTGCTCATGGTTAGTTAATACATTAACTAATGTTAACTAATGACCATTATTCTAAGTGTTACCAAGTTTTCATGTAATATATTTTATTTTATTTCAGCTTTTTCAATTAACCAAGATGATTTTTATTAGTTTTAGTTAACTATTATATTATATTATATTATATATTAATTTGAGGTATCATTCATGTGTGTAGCACTTTGTTGACTAGTACATCTCTCCTCACAGCTCTTTGGAGAAGAAGTCACTCTTGAGGGATAACGTTGATCTTCTAGTCACCCTGGCGGACGTCTACTTCAGGGCTGGAGACACCAAGAACTCCATCTTGAAGTTTGAGCAGGCGCAGATGCTTGACCCTTACCTGATCAAAGGTATGTGGCATTAACCAATGGTTGCACTGCTTAATGATTCTTGTTGGTTTGATTTAAAGTATCGTGCCGTTCTGTAGGTATGGATGTATACGGCTATCTCATGGCCAGGGAGGGTCATCTAGAAGATGTCGAGGTTCTCGGAGGACGGCTGTTCAACATATCTGACCAACATGCAGAGCCCTGGGTCATATCTGGGTGAGTCTGACCTTCTCCTTATAGGGGGAGATAACGTCCTTATTTGCATATTTGCCGTGTCAGTGTCATTGATTGGACGAGCAGAGCATGTGACCTGTTTCCATAAAGGTTCTAGAATTGCACATCCACATATTATGTATTGCCGACAGTACTATCAAGTTTATGCTGAATGGACTTTTCGGACTATAATGGCAAGAATGAAATGGCCTCTTTACTCCAATTGTCTTTGACCACCTGACATTTTCCCCCTGTAACATTGAAACAGGGCATACTTTTATATATGATATATATGAGGCACGTGATTGGTTGTCGGGTTGCTAAGCATCTGCGGTGCAGCCCTAGGGTACATGAATTACCGGTAGAAGATCTATACAGGTGGAGCTGGGGAAAGAGGAGGGTTTCTGAAAGTGTGTTGCAACTGCTACAGCTAATCCCTAATCCTAGTGCTGGGCGGTATACCGGTTCATACCGAATACCGTTATTTATTTTTGCTATGATATGAATTTTGATGATACCGCAATACCTGTATATGTCGCTTAAACAACGTTCGGAGCGTGGCGCAGCACGTCATTGTTTGAGAGGGGACCCATATCACCGTTGCACTGTACTAGTGAGTGCAGCTGAGATCGCATTACAGCCTATGGCTGAATCCGAGATCGCCCCCTATACCCTCATTCACTATTCCCTACGTTATCACTTTATTTGAAGGAGTGAATGAAAACGAGTGCGTGAAGTCGGACAACCGTTGTGTGTACATCGGCTGTACACTCGTTATTGCGGTGCGATGTGGTATAGAATGAGTGCACTCAATTACGTCCACTATGGTTTCGGACACCACTACAAAGGGCTGTCCCCTCCAAATAATGCACTATTTGAGGTTATAGGGGGCGATTTCAGATTCAGCCCTTGATTACAGTGGAGAATTCAAACTACACGCGGCGCGGCGCGATGAGATTAAAAACACTCACCACATGGATCATATATCAGATATAGACCGGAGCGAGCGCGTTTAAGTTTTTTATGAACATATTTCATGTACTCTAGTGCTCTAAACGTGAACCCGAAGCGTGTATGCGCACATATTTCATCACGTCTTCTTCAAATGAAATGTGCACTGATTTGGCTACACTGATACAACCATACATCTGATCACGACCGTGATGACACGATGGATTATTCTGCTATACAAAAGACAATGAATGATGTAAGTTAATAAATAAACTGACAATTCAAAGAAGAATGGGCAAAAAAGTAACTGCTTTATTCTTTCTGTGTTAAACTGATGTGTGTCGTTTGTTCAGAGAGTGCTCTTAAATGTATTGCAAATATCCGCGGTTCTCCCTTGTTTGTTTGTTGTATAGGATTTTTATAACAAGATAAGATTTTTTAAATGCTTAAGGTGCCCTCAACTCTGTTTTTCTCTCTCTCTGTGGTCATATTTGAATATTCATGTGCCTGTAATGAGTGTGTTGCAGGTCTGTTTTATTGGTTGTCTCTCCATAGCATCATTTTGTGGGGCTTTGCAAACCTGTATTAACTCTAGTGTGGAATTTTTCTACAATATTCACTCGTCATGACAGTAAAATAGGGCATTCTAGTCAATCTACTGCAGTATTTCCTCTCTCAATCAGTAGAAAATGTGGTTAACACCTGGTCATGCATTGGGGGAAAAAATACTGTCATATACCTTGAAACCGATATAATTAATACTGAGATATACATTTTTGGTCATACCGCCCAGCACTACCTAATCCTTTAAGGACAGTTTCATGACAGAACTTTGTATGTGTGAAAGGCTCCTTTCCCCAAGGTTTAAAGCTGGGTTTAGAACGCCGATAACCAGAGGTGAAAAGCCCTAATGCGTCTGAAACATACCATTTTTGTTTCCCTCAGATGTCACAGTTTCTACAGTAAGCGCTACTCTCGCGCCCTCTATCTGGGAGCCAAAGCCATCCAGCTGAACAGCAACAGCGTGCAGGCGCTCCTCCTGAAGGGGGTTGCTCTGCGAAACATGGGCCGAGTGCAGGAAGCCATCATACACTTCAGAGAAGCCATGAGACTGGCGCCCTGTCGTCTGGACTGCTACGAAGGCAAGCAAGACCTCATGATAATGGGGCACGGTCCACTAAGTGGATTATTTGGCAAGCTAGTCGATGTTGTTTTTTCTCTTCATTTGTATATATTTGGTGGCGATGCTTTAAAGAGGATGAATTAAGAGGAGCTAGTTCTCTGAGAGGATTTTATCTTGCTTTAAAGTCAAAATATAAATAAATGATTTTAGATACTAAACCTATTTATTTGCTGAATTTCTGTTTGACACTTGATTGTCCTATTTTTGAATATTGTTTAGAGGTTAGTTAGACAAACGCATAACTTCTTTCGTTTCTTTGCCCATGTTTTCAGGTCTGATCGACTGCTACCTTGCGTCTAATGGTATCCGGGAGGCTATGGGAATGGCTAACAATATTTACAAGACGCTGGGAGCGAACGCCCAAACTCTCACCATCCTGGCCACAGTGTGCCTGGAAGATCCCATGACCCAGGAGAAGGCCAAGACTCTGCTGGACAAAGCCCTCGCTCAGCGGCCGGACTACATCAAAGCTGTCGTGAAGAAAGCAGAGCTCCTCAGTATGTCAACTATCCTCACAATAACTTGATTTCATTATTATTACCATTTTCTATTTATTATTTTTATTTGTTTATTTATTTTCTATTGTCTTATTTCTTCTTATAAATACTTTGTATCTATTATTTTTCTATTTATTAAAAAAAGGAATAATATAATTATTTTATTAGCATTTATTTTGTACCGGTTATCTATTTATTAATTATATTATTATTGATATAATTATTTTTTGTTTCTCTGTGTCCATAATATATTATTTTCTATTTATTTTCTTATTATTAAAGGGGTGGAAAACCACGATTTCACTTTTCTAACTTTAGCTAGTGTGTAATGTTGCTGTTTGAGCATAAACAACATCTGCAAAGTTACAACGTTCAAAGTTTAAAGCAAAGGGAGATATTTGCTTTTAAAGAAATCAATTTCTAAGGACTACAGCAAACGGCCGCTAGGGACTACTACACATTCCTCCAGGGTCTCTGACATCACCAGCCCCAATATTTACATAACCCCCTCCTCCGAGAATATTCAATAAGGGGGGCGAGGCCATTTTGTATCGCCGCGGGGAATAGTTGTTGTGGTATAGTTAGTATAGGCTGGAGTGTTGTTGCCAATGCCGACGAAACGCTGTTATTTTCATCCGGATTGCAGGTCCACTTTGTTCAGCCTTCCTAGGGACGGGGGTGCGTTGTAGTGCGTTTAACATACAACGTTATATGCATGTGTGTATGAGACAGAGGGGAACAGGTCGCATTTGCAGCAGATACATGCTGCCCATCATAAATCAAAGTACGAGACAGACAGGGGTCGGAGGAGAAGACCGGAAAATGTCACATAATGGACAATATTTGTCTGTATTTGCAATACACGAGCTGCGGTTCAGCTGCGCGAGACAGGCGGGCGCGTGCGGCTCCCGCTGCACATTTCACAGAGGAAAGCTTCCACAATCTTCACGAGTTCAATGCAGGATTCTTACAACGGCTTGTCCTGAAAGATGGATTTAAAAACAGAAGCTGTTTACGGGCCACAACCTGTAAGTAGGATTTATTTTTTGTCGATGTGTTTTCCTGTAATAGTTCGTATTGTTAATTGTACGTTGTAGCAAGGAAGTACACCGATGACAACGCTCATTTGGCTCTGCAAACCAGTTTGTTAAATGCTCATTCATATTAACGTTATCCGACAAACACCTAACGTTACAAACCTTTTAAAATCTCAACAGCGAACTTGGCATTAGTGTAAATGATTCTTTGATTAGAGCTTTTATGTATTGTTTATCTACAGGCATGCTAAACATGGCTCTGTGTTTGATTTGGATACTATAGTAAAGCCAATGTTTAGTGTTCGTTCTTGCGACAGATATTTGGCAAATCGATCTAAAAATACAAAAGTAACGGTGCCATTCAGTAGCGATCACTATAGATCCGCAGTCTTTACTCTTGAGGACTGAACAGGTTCTGCTCGATCATCTTCACTAAAATTGTCTGGGTCTGATTCAGGCTCAAATTGGTATGGTTTTATTGACGCCATTGTACTACCCAAAGCACAGGCTACCGGTAAAGGTAAGGGGCGTGACGTTTCCGACAAACGTGCACTAGGCGGTTAGCGAATCATGACACACTGGGCCAGCTAGCCAATCTGAGCCCATTGCGTATTTTTGAGGGACTGGCTTCATACAACCCGGAAACCATCAGAGCGTTTTTACAAGGAGGGACAGAGCAGTGTAGAATAAAGGTAAAATATGTGAAAAATAATGCAATTTTTTTAAAAACGAAGCATGAACACGTTACAGTGCACCCCACAAACACAATCAAGCCTTCGAAAGAATGTGTTTTACCACCTCTTTAATATTACATTTAAATTATATTAATATTAATATTATTACATTATTAATTATTGCTTTTAACCCAAATGGATGTTATTCTCTGAACTTCGAGCGGATACATTTGGTGTATTGCAATATAACACTTTCGTTACAGGTCGAGAACAGAAGTACGAGGAAGGCATAGCACTGCTACGAAACACTTTAGCCAATCAGAGCGACTGCGTGCTGCACAGAATGCTGGGGGATTTTCTCGTAGCTGTTAATGACTATCAGGAGGCCATGGACCAGTACAGTATAGCACTAAGGTAGCGTCATTTCCTCTCTACTGCCATCCATAAACATGAAACTCTAGCCGAACTGATTGTTATATTCCTCCTCCGTAGCCTCGATCCAAATGACCAGAAGTCTCTGGAGGGCATGCAGAAGATGGAGAAGGAGGAAAGTCCCACAGACGCCACGGTCGAGCTGGACGGCGACGATATGGAGGGCAGCGGGGAGGAGGGAGACCTGGAGGGCAGCGACAGCGAGGCGGCACAGTGGGCCGATCAGGAACAGTGGTTCGGCATGCAGTGACCCTCAACACTCGCTAAGAGACTCGAGAGCTTGAGCACTTCATCCACACTCTTGCATTTGAACAGAGATGCCGCGATGCTCACTGCCGCCCTCTGCTGGTGAGTCACGGACGTTGTTAATCAGATTTGTCATATCAAGAGATTAATTTTCTGAAACTGTATTGTCAGTATATAACTGGTCTCAGACGAGAATACAGCACTACAAAGATATTTCAGAAACTAACCGAACAAAACCCAGCCTTGCCGGACAGGGGGATCATATTTCAACATACAATGCTTCCGGTGTTTGTCTAAATACACACAATGATATTTTCGAACAATTAACAATAATGAAACATCATGCGTCTCTTTTGCTGTTTGTAAAGGCTAGTGGACTCTGCTGCCAGCCTCATTGTATTAATAAATGTGTCAAATCTGTAATTATTTGCCATGCTCTTTCAAACCTTTTTTGGTTCCACCAGTAAAAGTGATTATTGCCTCTGGAAATGAGCCACAGTCCCACAAAAAAAGATGTGTGGGGTCTTTTCCTGATCTGGTGAATGTCATAAACACGTCCCAAGTCATATTTCTTTTTGGTGGGTAGAAAATGAAGCCTATTACAGATAATATTTCACATAATGTTTTAGACAAAGTGCATTTCACCCCAATTTTTATTACTGCGATGTCATTTTACTTTTTGATTAATGCTCATTTTCAGTGGTCATTTCCTCTACAATAATGCAGATCGTTTTTGTGAGCGGTTTATCAGTGCAAAAGTAGTGTTGGTTTATTTTATGCAGTTCATTTCCTTTTGGTTTTGGGGTGAATATTACCCAGACATTCTTAAAGCTTTGTGACATTTACCAGAGCAATCATATAAATTCACTTTCTGTAGCCATGCGTACATTTTTGTTCTTCTTTTGCATTGTTTGTCTTAATGTTTCTATATTGTGTAAATAAGACTTTTTTTTAAATGTTTTGGAATTAAAATCATGGCATGAAAAAAATCTGACGTGTTCAATTTTAGTAAATAGAATATCAGTTTTACTAAGGCAAAATCATCCATTGCCAGTGTAAAGAAACAGCAGCACAACCATGTAATCTCATTTTATTAACCACAAGTCATTGTGATAATTACAGCACTGATTCAGCAGCACACGCCCTCCAGTTGTCATGGGAACTGCTGTAAAAGACCACCTGTCTCTCAATGTCACACACACACCGAACACCTGAAATGAGCCTCTGCTTTAAAACATATTGCACAAGAACAATAATTTTTGGTTATTTTACATCTCACAAAAGATTTTAGGAACAAATAATGGCATTTTTTCTTTCAAATTAAATTTTGCAGTGCTATACAAAAGTTTCTCATAAGGGGACATGCACCATGATGTAACGTTACATTTAAGTGTATTTTAAATAGCACTGGGTGCACAATCTGGGTTATCAGGTCTTGTTTTACCACTCCTAATGTTTGAACGTTTTCTAAACTAATGCAATTGAAGTACGTTTTAGCACAGTTGACATGCAGGCCTAGAAAGATGTGTGGAGCTGCTCAAAACAACACATGCACTAAAGTCAAGAAAACCACAGGTTCTGCAAGGAATACAGAGAGCGGATTGGCTCAATCATCCCGAGCTAGAGAGAGAGAGAGAGAGAGAGAAAGACGTAAAAATAAGGACACATTTGATCAAAGAACTGAAGTACAAATCAAAGAGACTGCACACACAGAAATGCCATCATGCAACAGTCGTTACACATGATTAATGCCTCTTCAGGAGTTCCTGTGGAAGCATTCTCCAGGTAATTGCACATAATGGTGTGTATTACATCAGTCAGCAGCACAAACAAACATTGTGATGGTGTGTTATTTCAGAATTAAGTGTGCAGTACTCACTCTGTGATGCACACAGGACAACACGATTAGTTTCAATACATCAAATTTAATCATGCATGATGTCTGGTGGTCACCTGCAGCAAGACACTTTTACAAGAGAACAGCTTTTGAGGAGAGAAAAAAAAAACCAAGACCCCAATGAAAAAATTGTGCCATTTAAAGAGTTAAAGAGGTCTTTATCCAGCAACACTACTTTAGATATTCTAATACAAAAAAGGATGAATTGTGCTCCGCTCATTTTCTCAGCACTTCGTATATACACATATACATTACAGTAAAAATAATTGATCTATAATATTATAATTACTACACTGTCCCTATAAATATATCCAACACGCGATGAAGTAAACATCTTCAGAGAAATGCTGTTCAAAAACACGGTTACATTTTTTTTAACAACTAGTGTTTTAGAAGAAGGGACCTAGTGCATTTGGCTAGTCGTCTAATCAAGCAGAAATACAAAATGAAAGTCAGAAAACATGTCCTAAGAAAGCAACCGACGGAACTGAGGTAGCTGCAATCTACTCGACACAGAGAGGAAATCATTTTGCTTCAAGCGAGTAAAAGGAAACAGAAATGACAGGAGTGACTGTACTGTGGACAAACATCTAAATATAACCCAAATGCACATTCGTTCTTTTTGGCCCAGCGGATTCAAAAGGCTATAGAGGCGTCTCGGAGCTGTGAGCCAAAAATATCCAAAGCAATCTGATAAATATTTCATCTCCACATCCAAAAAAGGACCTGAGGAAAAAATGTACACCTTTAATAATAATTAAAAAACTAAACAAATGTGCTTAAAAATGGAATGTTAAAAAAAAAAAGAACACTATTTTCTGATAGCAATATGCCATATATAAGGATAAACATTATATAAAAATTCAAACAAGGCTTGGATGCATGTGCAAATGTGAACGGGTAAATGTTCGTTGTTAATGTTGCTTCTCTGGTTATTTGGAGTCACGTGTTAGCTTGTCGGCAGTTCTGGGATCAGTCAGGAGGACCAGAGCAGCCGGGTTATGTTAGTGTCTGTGCTGTACAGCCACACCACTAGGGGGAGTGTCAGAGCTACAAAGGGCCAGGAGACGCCCTCAGTGCATGCAGAGAGGGACCAGCCTCTCTTGTCGGGCTCCTGGTCCAGGTCTTTACCGGGCTCCAGGTAGTTCCTTGCGATGAATTTGAGCAGCTCGTCCAGGAGGATGACAGGCAGTGAGATCTTCAGCACCATCATCCACTGGGTCACGTTCAGAGGGGTGATCTGGAAGATGACCTGTGGAGCAAAG
This sequence comes from Romanogobio albipinnatus, assembly GCA_023566225.1. Lineage (NCBI taxonomy): Eukaryota > Metazoa > Chordata > Actinopteri > Cypriniformes > Gobionidae > Romanogobio > Romanogobio albipinnatus. The sequence goes on from CM042253.1 coordinate 47,258,315, forward strand.
ACAAAAATTAAATGATACTTTTTTTTTCACAGGCTTTCACCAAGTGTGCCGCGCACGTTCTGAAAAGTGAAGCCAAAGCATCTCGATCGCCCCCAGGCGGTTGGTCCCAGTATAGCTCATAAACCCCACCCTTCGTAGGCTGCCCTTCATCTGCATGCCATGCAGGCTAGAATTGCAAAACATTATTGGATAATTATTATAATTGACATTTCTCTGGGCCAATCGGAATCTTAGCACTTTTTCTCTTGGCCAATCGGAATCTTAGCACTTGTGTCAGAATCTTGAAGGACACAGCGTCAACTAAGCTCGCCACTGAATGAGACGCCTGGCTACCACACGAGTCTGATGGAAGGAAGCTTATTGTTAAATTCAAGGTAAGTCTATTTGTTTGCTTGATTCAATTAACGTTAGCTACCGCTTTTTTATGTGATATAATTTACAATAATATTGTATTGTCGTCATACCTATGACGTTAGCTAGGCTTATCGTTAGCCGGGTGCTCTGCCCTGAGTTATGAGATATTCAGGGTAGCTCTGAATTCGAGTAGTAGCCGTATATTAGGTTGCACGACTTTGAGCCGAATCTGCCCAAGCAGACAGATATTAGTACATCACACAGGCAACCATTTAAAAAAAAAAGAGCCGGGGGCACACCCCCCACGACATCGTCACCTTTTTTACTCTGAGGAGTTCGCCGGTCTGCACCTTCTGAAGTGTGTTTTTATCACGCTGCTGTTAGTTCAAGTGTCCGTTTTATTAAATAAGTTTGGTTTTAAGCCGGGTGCACACGGAGCGATTTTAGCAACGATTTGGCCGTCTGAGACAAATTTAGCAAATCCTAAAAGATTCCTCTGATCCTAGGCTAAAATCTGAAGTCTTTGATCGTTAGTTAGACATGTTCACCGGCAGCCGATTAATGACCGCTGCGAAATTCCTGCAAAGTCCTGCAGTGTGACTACGATGACCGTCAAATTATCTTCGTTTTTCAAGACAAACTATGACCAAAATGAGAGCTAGATTTCTTTGTAGCCACCATTTCAATTCCGCAGCTCAGTCACCGAACGAGTCATTGATCGATGATATAAAACTCTTTTCTTGGTTTTTTTTTCAAGAAAAGAGTTTTCTTGTTTTCTTGCGTGCGTCTGTTTTTAGCACGCCTTGACTATCGTACAGTCTGACATTAATGACAACTTAGATCTTACAGTGCGACGTGGCTTACAGCGGGGATCATGTTCGTACAGTCTGACAAGGAACAATCGTAAAGGACTATTATAAATCGCACAGTGTGCACCCGGCTTTAGTGAGTTATCTGATGCTATAAAAACAGGGGATGTGACGTCATGATTGACAGCTTCTCTGAGTGAAGTCGTCACTGAGGCACCAACTGACTTTTTACGGGAGGAGATTGGAGCTTTAATTTCTACATTTCCATAACTGTTTAATTCACACCAACATAATGAGTTGTTCTGTAGTAAACTGTACTAACAGACACTGTGAGAGTGTGGGCGGTTTTGATATCACGGCTCTACTTCCTGCTCTATACTGCGCAGACTCAGGACCCAAATCAGCGCAAGATGTCTGCCATATTCGGACATTGATGGCTTCACTTTTCTACAAAGGAAGATAGTGAAGGGGCGTCATCCATCTTTTTTTTTAAAGTCTATGGCTTTCACAGACAACAGCCAGTAGAACCCTGATCTGCACTGTTCTATGTAGGGCAGCAAAGTTTGCTAAAATTATGATTCAACAAAACAGGGATTTGAACTGCAATAAGTATTATTTATCAAACATTTAGCATCTCATATTGCTGCTGCTTAAATAATAAAGCTAAAAGGCATCAAAATCAGACACTGTACCTGCTGAGCTAAAGTCTGTCATCAAAATGATTTGGTTTAATTCCCTCCCAGAAGCGTCTCAAATGATTGCGTCCCCAAACACCAGGCGAGATAACATGACAGCGTTTATATGACTTGCATATCAGAGCGCGCATTTTCTTCCCCCCTTGCAGCAACTTCCATTTTTATTACAGATATTTTGCACTAATGTCCCAGGAGTTTTCTTGAACGCATGGGACGGAAACACTGCTTTATTCGCAAATGTTTATGCGATATTCCAATTTTTGCGCACAAGTTAAATTCGCAACTTTGGATGGAGCATAGCTAATGACATACAAGTGTTCTCGGCAAAGAAAAGGAACATTTCTTTCAAATGGTTGCTGTACCGGCAGTGGCTCCACATGGAGGATGAGGAAATGCAGAGACATGGAGAGGCAGATGGCTCCCAGCAGCCAGATGTTCTCCCAGGGAGGCATGCGCAGCAGAGACTGGTTCTCTGACAGACTGCAGGAGGGGAGAGGACACGTTTACTTGGGTTCAACACAAATACAACACTCATTTTTAAAATCACTGTCACGACTGAGTCTGAATGTCATGTGGATGATCGCTTTCCGTTCTGAGGAATGACCTGTTGAGGGCGTTACACATCTCGATGGTGACCAGCACAGAAAGGGCCATGGTCATGGGGTAGGGAGACTCAAACACGTGGCACTCCAGGTCCTGGAAGTCAGGATTATCAGGAGAACATTGCAGGAAATGACTCTGAGAAGAACAGAATGCAAAAGAAAAGAGAGTTAGAACATACAGACAAAGCAGTGATTACTAACCAAAAGTAATATACTAAATATTGTAATTCATTTTCAAAGGATCATGTGACACTGAAGACGTAATGAAGTAATGGCTGCTGAAAGTTCAGCTTTGGCATGCCAAATTCTCTTTTAAAATTCTAATAATATTTAAAAAATGGGGGAAATTTTTTTTTTTATTAAAATGTAATATTTTTTTATTTTATGTATTTATTTTAAAAAATCCAAGAGTCCAAAAAAAAAAGTGCTGTAATCAGTTGAATATCAAACAATTTTTAGACATAAGTCCAGTTGAGCAGTCATTTGACGTTATTGTATCAGGCTTTGTGTAAACTGGGCTTTAGTTACACGCATCACTTTTATTTAAAAACAGAGATATATACCAGCTGGTAAAGTGTGATCAATGGACCGTCTTCAGCAATAGTGAACCACCAGGCTGCAGCTCCTACAGTCGCAGCACCCACATAACCTGAGAAACACCAGTTAATACAAGAGTTAACAGACCAGCAACAATGGATACTTTATTACATGGCAAACTGGATACATTTACATAATAAATTGTCTTATAGTCCATGTTTGTGACTCACAGCCAATGGCCAGGTATCTGAAAAAGAGCCATCCAGAGATGAGGGGCTCCTTGGCGCTGCGGGGAGGCTTGTTCATGATGTCCAGGTCAGGGGGGTTGAAGCCCAGAGCGGTGGCGGGGAGACCGTCAGTCACCAGATTCACCCACAGCAGCTGGACGGGGATCAGGGCCTCAGGGAAACCCAAGGCAGCGGTAAGGAAGATACTGTGGAGGAGTCATTCAAATCAGCAACAGATACAACATCCATAAACGGAACCACTGGCAGATGAAAGACGGACTGACCAGACAACCTCGCCCACGTTGGAGGAGATGAGGTAACGGATGAACTGCTTCATGTTGTTGTAGATAGCTCTACCTTCCTCAACGGCGGCCACAATGGTGGCAAAGTTGTCATCAGCGAGGACCATCTCTGAGGCTGACTTGGCCACAGCAGTGCCAGAGCCCATGGCGATGCCAATCTCTGCCTTCTTTAGGGCAGGGGCATCGTTCACGCCATCTCCTGTCTGCAAAGACACAACCGCTTAGTCAACAATCACAGTTGAGCTAAATCACTATCCATTATCATCATATGGCCACCTACCATGGCAGTGATCTCATCAAAGCCCTGCAGGAACTCTACAATCTTGGACTTGTGTGAAGGCTCGACACGTGCGAAGCAGCGAGCATTAATGACCGCCTCGCGTTGGGCGTGGGGTGAAAGGTCGTCGAATTCACGGCCTGTGAAAGCCATGCGGTCGACGTCATCGTCCTCTGAGAAGATGCCGATGCGTCTGCAGATGGCCACGGCCGTGCCCTTGTTGTCCCCGGTGATCATGATGACCCGGATGCCAGCGTGGCGGCAGAGCTTGATGGAAGCGGCCACTTCTGTACGAGGAGGATCCAGCATGCCCACGCAGCCTACGAAGGTCAGATCAGACTGGCAGATGGAGAGGAGAGGGAAGTTTAGAAAAACCTTAGTATTTTTTTTTTCACTCTGGATAAACTGCTAAAACCCCATCAAATGTGGTCATGTCTGTTTTCCACTTCATTAGCTAGATGATAGATGCTTTGAGATAGTGTCTAGTAAAGCATCTTTGTGTCTAACTAGCTGTGGCTAAATGTCATTACAGAACTAACTAGGATAAATGATTTTTCCAACTAGTTAACTATCTAATAAAGTGTTTATTAGATGGGAAACTAGAGAGATAAAAAAATATTTACGTTAATACTATATAAGTATTTAGCTAGCTAGTAACTTATAGACAGCTAGCCAGGTAGTAATAAGCAAATATAATAAGCAAGCGGTACACAAATATACTTCATTAGATAGCTAGATACATTACGATATAGCTAGATAGTTAAAATAGGTTATTAATAAACCATTTTGCATCCTAGTTAGCTTTCTAGACAGCTAAATAGCTAGATAGATTACCACTATTAGGTAGCGAACAAGTTCAATGGACAAATGTCAGAAAATGTATGAGATGGCTAGATGTTACTAGATAGTTAAATACTTTATTAGATAGCTAACTAGCAAGATGCAAAATGGCTTATTAATAACGTATTTAACCATCTAGCTCTCGTAATGCATTCATTTTTTAACGCCATGTTAGCATCTGAGGCTATTTACACTGCAAACAAGGTCAATATCATTCATAAAATTATATAAAACATTTCAACTGGACATACCAAAATATTCCATGTAAATATGTTTCTGAATAAAACTGTTTTCTAGCAATATCATAAAAATTAGTAAACAGAATGCTTCTTTTAGATAGTTTACTCGCTAGATTGACAAATAGATAATATGATAAATAGGAAGGTAGTGAGATGCAAAGATAGTCAGAGCTAGATGAAATTAAATAGTTAAACAAGTAAATATTTAATTAGATGGCTAACTAGCAAGATGGAAAATCTCATCTAGCTAGTTTCAAATGAACCATTATGATATAGCAAGCTACCAAGAAGCAAAGATTAGATTTATTAGATAGCTACAGTAGATACGTTACTAGACAGCTAGATGGATATTTGGTTTATTAGGTAGCTAGCAAGGTGCAAAGGCATTTATATTAGAGAGGTAGATAGTACTAAATAGCTAGCTATATAGTTTATTAGATAGCTAACTAGCTGATGAATAAATAGTTTCTAAGATAGTAAACAAGCTAGCGGGACACAAGATACTGTATAAGATACTAGATAGCCATCTAGATGGATAAACACTATGTCAGTATGACACAAAGACTAGTAAAAGTACAGAGTAGCACAGTAACTCACTCACCTCATACTCTGCAAAGCTGGCTGTCTCTGTCAGGATCATCTCCTCTTTCTTCATAGGATTATCGCGGGTGGCCAGTGCCAGGCAGCGCAGGGTATCCCGGCCAGTGCCGTACTCTCGGATCACAGACATGATCTTATCCTTGATGCCTTGAGTCAGGGGAACCCTGGATCCACCCACACGCACATATGTGCACCTATCGATCACTCCCTCTGGGGCTCCCTGAGGAAGACACTCTAGTTTAGCAATGTGACCAACAACAACTATATAATGTATAACAAACCAGTATCTGAGTCATGGGCGTCGGAAGCAAAAAAAATGTGGGTGGGTCCTCAGAAATAAAAATGTTTAATGCAGTAGATGCCAATTACATTAAGTACAAATATACTATTATGGAATTCGACATATTATTAGGAGCGTCAGTAGTGTAGGGGTAGGACACACAGCATCTAGTTTTGACACAAATCGATCCCGGTTCGAGTCCGCCTTTCGCCGAACTCAATCTTCTCCCTTTTCCCATCACATATCAGATCGGAAAGGCATTTATTTTCAATAAAAATGAAGAAAATATAAAAAAAGTGGAAATAAAGCATCTAACGTGTTTAATAATAAGTGTTTATCGATTAGGGGTAGGTAAACAGACATGTGCTTAATGTTAGAGACGATAAAAGTGAGTGGGTCCAATATCATTGATCGTAAAAAGTGGGTGGGTCTTGTCCCACCCACATACAATGGTTCCGACGCCCATGATCTGAGTATACCTTGACAAACATCTTCGAAGAAGAGGATTTGCCCTTGCTTGGGGAACAGAACACAGACATGGACTTCCTGTCTCTGGAGAACTCCAGGGTGAACTCCTTCTGCATCAGCTGCTTGATCACCTACACATACACACATATAGAGTTATCAAATCGTGAATAATGTACTTGCATAATTATCTACTAATCATAGAAATATTTACTGAGTTGCAGGCATTGGCTCTCTCGATCTTAGACATGCTCCTGACGTCAGTGTCAAAAACGTTCATCTTTTCCACTAGGCAGGTCAGAGCGGTCTCCGTGGCCTCTCCAACCTTCTCAAAAACACCTTTAGCCTGTAAGAGAATTGTAATTATTAAGGTACATCCTCCATGTGTGGAACTGACCTTCTCCTAAAGCTTTTCATAGCGCCTGTTCTACTGTCGGCAAACATGGTTAGAGATACAATGCTGTTTTTATTTTTTATTATCATTTACTTTTCATTTAAAGAATCTTTGAATCATGCATTTAAAATTGTACACAACCGTTTTCAACATTGTAATATAATGATTTTCTGCTCAAGAAACATTTATTATCATCAATGATTTCTGAAGGATCATGTAACTGTAATAATGCTGAAAATTCAGCTTTGCATCACAGGAATAAATGACATTTTATGATATATTCAAATAGAGAACAAATGCAGCCTTGGTGAGTATATCAATTAATCTTTCATACATCATACATGTGATTTCAGTGATCAGTAGAATGTGTACACACATTTAAAATACATGCGATATGGTAAAAGACCTTTCATTATTTTTTATAAAATTGTGTATATTGTGATATTTCTGAGAATATCAGTTTCATAAATTCTTATTTTTATTCCTTATAAAATGTATAACAATAATGTTTGCTTGCATCTTCCACCCTAAATGAAGGACAATAAAGCATACCTCATTAAAATCCAGGGAGGAATCATTGCACAGGGCACAGATGGTCGCCAGCTCCACCAACCCATCATAGTGAGAGCTCTTCACTACTCGGTTATCAAGGCATCTGAGCAACCAAACAGAAGAAGAAATGATAAACTACCTACTAAAACAGAAGCTGACAAAAATACATAGAGCAGAGACGGAAAACTCACACGTCTCCTTCAGGAGCATATGTGGAGCCAGAGATGGTGAATTCAGTCAGTGAGCACTTCTCTCCCTCTGCCTTGCCTACGATGAACATCTGAAACACAGATACATGATATATACAAATGATAAAACTTTCTTTAACATGTATTCCAAACCTGTATATTAGTATAACCAGTATAACCAGTATATAATTTCTTTAAGATACTGTTTCCAACTGTTAGCTGAATACATCAGCTGCATCATGCTGTCTGTCTAGAAGGAATCTGTTGAAAAGTTAAGTGATAGAAGATGGCAGCATAATCAAGTATTATCATAAGATGATTTTATGGACTCAGGGTGATATAAATCTACTTGTTATTATGTTTAAATAAATACAGAACATGGCAGATGGAGGGCTGTAGGCCACACACGAGAGATGAGAGATGAAACACTGCTCATCTTCCCTTTGTCCCTCAGGGTTCGAGTTCAAAAGTACACCTCTGATGAAGAAAACAAAAACAAAATCCCATTCACAACTCGGACACTACAGCCATCCATCATCAAGCTCATTCTTGCAGCTCAGTCCTTTGACAAATTTGAAGTTCTTGAAGCTGCACCAAAACACTTCATTTCCAGACAATAAAATGGATTTATTTATATAAAAGAAAACACACACACACACACAGGGGTGTTTTTGTGAAATGTGGGGACATTCCATAGGCGTAATGGTTTTTATACCGTACAAACCGTATTTTCTATCCCCCTACACTGCCCCTGCCCCTAAACCTAACCATCACAAGAGACTGTGCAGTTTACTTTCTGTGAAAAAAACCTCATTCTGTGAGAAATAAGCATTTTGAAAAGTGAGGACATGGGGAACGTCCTCATATTTCACCCTCTTTTTGTAATACCTATGTCATACCCATGTCATTATACACATTTGTATCCTGATATTTCACAAAAACATGCCCACACACACACACACACACACACACACACGATGTAAGGGCTTTACAATTAAACCATATTGTTACAATAGTAATATTGCATAATATATAATAGTAATTTTTCTCTTTATTAAAATTAATAATAATATTTTTTTTTCTCCATATATGAATATAATTTATGTGCCCAACAAAAAAGGCACTGTAGATCTGGATTTTATTTTAGTCTGTAATGACATATCACCAATTATTTAACAGGTTTACTTATTTAAAAGGCATTAAAAACTTGACCTTTGTATACGTGCATGTATGTGTGTGTGTGCGCGCATGCGTGTGCGTGCAACAGATTCATAATAGAGTGTGTGATAATATAATATCATATAATATAATATAATAATATAATAATATAATGCTTATGCTGCAGTCGGCTGCTTCCGCTCTTTTCGTTGCGTATGTGGGGTAACGCAGTGTTGTTTTCCACGGTTAAAACAATCATACTAAATACATTTGAGCGCGTTGAAAGTTATGTTATTCTGTGCATTCGCTCGGTGGCTGTTGGTGCAACAAGTCTCTCATACCAGTGTTTCAGTGTATAATAGGGCTGGGCGATATGGCCAAAAATCATATCTGTATTTTTTGGTTGAATGGCAATACACGGTATATATCCCGGTAGTTTCTAAGTTTTTTCTATTTGGATAAATTGTGTTTTTAAAATTAAAAAAATGTTGTCGTTTTCAAATTCACTAAACTAAAAATGAAAATAAAAACAAAAGCATATCAGCCTATATTTGATTACCCAATTATAATGGTCACTGTCATAAAAATGTGTAGGTTTAAAATTCCACATATGGCACATTTATTGTCCAACAACAAATATTTTAGAAATATGTATACTTTAGTAAGAATGATTGTGTTCCTATTCTATTGTGCTCCGTCTGTTGGGCGCGAATGCGCGTGGCGTCGCTCGTTCACGAAACCCAGAGATTCACATGCAGAAGCTTCTGCTCGTCCTCTCCTGACAGCAAAATTGACATATTTGCATGACTTTCTAACATTTACATATGGAGAATATGCCTGTGAAATGTAGGCTAAGTTATGCAAAGGAAAGCATCACATCTCAAACGCATTAAACAGCACGAGTATCGGTCACAGCGTCTGCTGATTTAAACTATATCTTACACGTTACTTTGAAGCCCTTAATATAAAGCTTGTGTCATGTTGAGGACAAATTGTATCATGCACTTTCCCTGCATTAGCTCATTCTGTACTGTATTCCGCTATTTTTCTGAAGCATTCGTATCAATCAATTGAATAGATATAAACGGTATTGCCTCATTCCATATCGTTTCTAAAAAATATATCAATATATTGTTAAAACTCGATATACCTCCCAGCCCTAATAATGATTAGTTGCCTGTTGATACATCTATATTCAAACAGTTGCTCGCCTGTCTAACAAAACACATCCTATATTAAAGCATCTTTAATGTTTCCATGGTTTCTACGAAAATCAAGGGTAGCGCCGATATGACGTCATTGGCAGGTGATGCAAGGACACGGTCCAAAACACTGGTTAAATTAGCTCATTTCTCAGGATTTAAACATTGTGCTTACATTATCACAAACATTTCCAACAGAGATAAAAAAAAAACATTAGAACAATGTTATATATTTTGTTTTAGTACATATTGAGCCTTTAACTTGAGCACCACGTTTTTATAATGTTGTGTGCGAGATGTGACCGCAACTGTTAAAAGTGCTGCATGTAAGTTTCTCACTTTACTAAAGCATAAACATACCATAATATGTTTGCAGATATTTAGGAAACATGCTAAATTCACATACATGTTTCTCAGAAAAACAATGCTAAAGCCAGTTAATCTACTTTGAAATATGCGTTCCTTGTCAGAATGTCTGTTTTTGTTTTGGTCTGTGCGAAACCACACGCTGCCAGTTTACCCAATAGTATTTCCACACCACAGGTTGCTAGCTGGCAGAAAACACAGCGTATTGGAGCCATGGAAGCCAGCAAACAAAATGGGTCAGAGATCGCAGATTTTACCCGACCTAAAAAGCCTCAGCATCCATCTAAAAATCTCTATGAATGAGAGCATATTAAAATGCAGATAAATCAACTCAGTGTGACTTTCATTCATTGTCAATTGCGCGCGCTCCTGTTGAGTGTCCTCAAACTGGCACCTCACGTGAGCGTCAAGTCTGAGATAGGGATGGGTCACGATTTTCGAATATTCGATTAGTTGATTTAATTATAGAATATCGAATAGTTTGTGTGATTATCGTCCCTAAAAAATTCCCCATGTTTTCAGTGATGTGTTGGTGATGCGTTCATGTGACCAGAGGGAAGCGCTGCCAATAACGCACCTAAAAGCTGTCAGTCAGCTCTCAGGGTGTTTTATACTGGACACGTTTGATGCGGTCCGAACGTGATTCTTCCCTGCGCCTCCGCAGCGTTGGTCTGGTTTCACACTCAACTTGAACCCTGGTGCGTTTGCGTTCATCTTACATCACAAACGTGCACGGGCATGATAGAAAACAGAACTGTTTTTTTTATTATTATTAATTTGGTGCTATTATGTGCAGCTGAGTAAAAGACACTTGGGTTAACCGTATGTGTGTCGCTTGAAGGCGGTTTTGCTGCTTGCAAACAGACTCTTTTGAGGAGACGGTGAATTGCACTCTATGCGCGAATACACTGCAGGCTCGCTTTCCCGATCGTATCTCAGGTAAATCATCAACACTATCATCACTTACATGTATGTTATTGAACTAATGACATTGTAATCAGCTAAAACGCATGCGCTGGTTACTGTTCTTACAGAACAAGTGCGCACCCGAGTGTTGTTTGCACATTCACGTGAATCGTGGCACGTCGAGTGCAACCAAACTCCGGTTGTGTGTTCTCGGGTTCGGTACCTCAGTGCACACCAAGCTCTGTCTCTAAGCTTTCAAATTAGCAAATTTTCATGTGAACCGTGCTCCATTTCGAACTAAACTGCCAGAGTAAAAAAACACCCTCAGACAACAGAAGAAGAACACTTCGTCTCACGCACACACTGTAGACTTGTGTCATTTATCGGTTGCGGTAACTTGGGGCAATGTCAAATAACAGTCATATGTTTCAGCATGTTACAATAATTATATGGCTTGAGTTGATATAGCCTATTCCCTAATGAATTAAACAGTTTGTTATCATACAGATTGAGAACGGGAATGGTCTCTCTCCCCCTCTCTCTCTGTTTATATGTGTGTAGCCTTTACATTCGTGCATGTGGGGGAGGAGTTTTCGAATAAAAATCAAATAATTCCCAGCGATCTTCAAATATTATTTTTGCTTAAAATGCCCATCCCTAGTCTGAGGAGGAGGGGGCGGAGGAAACTACGATCTCCAATATTTTGAATTTGGACTGCAGTACCCATTTCGACAACTAGCTGTCAATCCTACATACCGCACCTTTAAAAAAAAAAAAAAAACAACAACACCCGTCTAGCACCTGTTCACAATGAAAAACAATGGAAAAGTAGCGCAGTGGAATGGGAAAACATGTTCCGTGTGAACAACCCCATAGGGTTGTACACACATTTAGCAAGTAGCAAATTGTGTAAACTGAAGGTTCCTGGCCGTTTCCCACAACTTCCTGTTTGTAATGTCAACAGCATTCATCAAGCTCAAAACTACACTCGTCAAGCCATTCCATGAAGTTATTAGTTCTGTACAAAGCCTAGGATGACCAAACTGCTAAAGGATGAGCTCACCCTGCAGACGGACATCTGGTTGGTGGTGAGGGTGCCCGTCTTGTCAGAGCAGATGACGGAGGTGCAACCCAGCGTCTCCACGGAGGGCAGAGAGCGGACGATGGCATTCTTCTTGGCCATACGGCGGGTGCCGAGAGCCAGGCAGGTGGTGATGACAGCGGGAAGACCTTCAGGAATGGCGGCTACAGCCAGAGCAACAGCGATCTTGAAGTAGTAAACGGCGCCACGGATCCAGGAGCCGCCATGGACGGGGTCGTTGAAGTGGCCAATGTTGATGATCCACACGGCAATGCAGATGAGGGTGATGACCTTGGAGAGCTGCTCGCCAAACTCATCCAGCTTCTGCTGCAAGGGCGTTCTCTCCTGCTCGGTGGAGGCCATTTCGTCACGGATTTTACCGATCTCTGTGTTTACGCCTGTGGCTACCACCACACCTACGGCTCTACCCGCAGCAATGTTGGTTCCCTGAAACGCACATGTAAATGTAAAATGTAAAACATGTAAAACAGGGAAATATTTAATTTGCAACAAAAAGAATGAGCAGAGATCTAAAGCTGAGCCTGTTTTCTCCAAAGGTTTTTTTCTCCATTTCTGTCACCAATGGAGTTTGGGTACTTTGCCACTGACACCTTTTTTCTTGCTTAATTGTGAACACTTAATATTCTGCAATATTATTGACTTGAATGCACTGACACTATTGGATGAGAACTGAACTGAGCTGCTGATGATGACAACATCAGTTTTCTCCAGAGCTGCTTTATAGATGAACTGAACTCATCACTAAATTGATAGAACTAATTGATAGAACCAAACTGATAGCCTGACAAGCCAGACCCACATCAAGATGTTGGGTCTGGAAACTCACCATTGGCAGGGCTCAATCCGAGGGGCGGGATAAATGGTTGTCTTTCAAATTCCCTCTGCAAGCAATTGGATAGCGCCATGACTGCCACAACCAACCAGAGCAAAGAAGAAGGTGAAGCCGAGCTAACATTAGTTGATAGACTTTTGCCGTATCCGGTAGGCAAAACTCTGAAGTCATTCTTAAGAAAAGATATGTTCAGAGCCGTTCTTGGTTCTTTTCTCAAAGAAAAGCTTAACTCCAAGTCTTCCAAAGCCGATTCAAAAGACCGCTGTTCGCCGGCTTCTGTGTTTACGAGTAGCACGCAGAACCTCCGCAACCCTGCCGTGACACATGTTAAGCCCGTCCACCGACTCTACACACGCTGTGATTGGCCTGACCAGAGTTTGGTTTTTCCAGCTCTCAGGTCTACCGAGAGTTGCTAGACTACATTCGCGGCAAAATAAATTCTGCCGCTAGGGTGCATCTAGATTTCTAGGCTACCAAACTGAATCAACACTGAACTGATTTCAACTGAATGACTGTTTACTGTCTTTTTAGAGCTGCTTTACAGCAGAATTTAATTTGGTTTGCATCACTGTCATTATGTTCCTGATACAGTGATCATTATGATCACTGAAAAGCTTTGAAACCATATGTATTGTATAAAAGCGCAATATAAATAAAGGTGACTTAAGACAAAAGGTGACTAAAGATCAGCTGTAGTACAATTTTCTTACCGAGAACAACATGTTCTTCTTGTCCTGATTGACGGCACGGGGATCTGGCACAGGGTCGGTGTGCTTAATGACAGAGACAGACTCACCTGTAATGTGAAAGAAATAAGAGTAAAACCTACAGCCAACATTAGTTGATACACCCACAAATGAACCAAACACTTACCTGTCAGGATAGACTGGTCCACTCTGAGTGTCGTGGACTTAATAGCAGAGAGACGGATATCGGCAGGTACCTTGTCACCCACTAGATAATAAAATAGAAAGAATAAGATATTTAGAATCAAATCATCAGGAAACAGACAAAGTCTTCGTTAAAATTGCTAATCAATGTGATGGAATATAACATGCAAGTAAATTTTTTTAACCATATGACTGTCATTTTAAGAACAAAAACAGTCAAAATATTGTATCTTGTAGTGTCTTTTACAGAGGACAAAGTCTTACAGGTTTGGAACAACATGAGGGTGAGTAAATGCCGATTTTCATTTTTGGTTGAACTAAATAAGCACATAGAAATTAGGTTAACAATCAGAAACCTCTTTGCAACTCAGTTGAGAGCGAGAGAAAAATAGCATGGAGAGGAACAATGCTTCGCGCCAAAAATGGGAAAACTATTTTGATATGTTCGCCGATGCACTGATCAGGTCTAAACACATGACAGCAGCTGCCCCTGTGCTTGACAGGAAGAGTAAAGAGGGTTAACACCCCCCAAGCTGCCAATCAACTGAGAGGTGTTACAACCTCAATGTACTCATAACATATCACAAACATGCTCCTCAAAGCTGCTCTTGAACACCATTGTTATAAGTTTACTTAGGCCACACTTGGTGGGATAAATAATTAATAAAAGTGTCTCTTAGTTTGCTGATCTGCTCATGTTAAACATTAATATGTCCATCAGCGCAAGTCTGGGGAATTTGCCAGTATGCGCAGTGTGGCAGCATAAAAAAAATATATAAAAAAAATAAGCTAGGGCATGACAACAATGGATGCTGCGTGGCCTTGGCACTGTTCATCACTGTGTGTGCAATAGGATCTCTGCGCTGTGGATTAACAGGCTGTCCTTTCGCCACAATTTGCGAGGAGCTATGGCGGCAAGGTCGCACATGGGGCAGTGACAGCTTTTCTCAGAAAGACTTATGGAGCTCAATTGCAACTTTCAGCCACCTAAATAGGGAATGAATGTACACAATGAAGTCCAGTTCCTAGAAAGTCACTCAGCATTGTTCACTGGTAACAAGAGAACAAAAACTCAGCCATCATCTCTAGTGAGAATGAGATTTTGATCATTGAATTGATCATGAGCTTGTGTGATGGACAAACCACAATTTGAAGGTGAAAAAGTGCAGATAATGTTACAGATAACTGTTCAAAAGTTGGTGTAATGCAACCAGGGTTGGGCAAAAGTCAGAATTTAATAATTGGCTGCTTTACAACTCATGAGTGTGAATTTGAATTGGTCATAAGAAGTTGATTTAGAATTGCAATGAAAGGAAGAGGAATACAAGAAATATCTTTGAATTTCAATTCAGTGTATTAACTGTTGAAATTAAGTTAATTTATTGAATATTAAAAAGGAACACTAATTTTTAATAATAGGCTAATTTTTCCAACTCCCCTAAAGTCAGTTGAGAACAGTTGAGCTTTTCCGTTTTTTATAGGTTATAGAAGATTTTTTTCAGTCCGCAAATCACCAACATTCATGATGGTATTGTGGCAGGAATAGTCCAATACACTTCAGGGTTCATACCTTTTGAGTGAAATTCAAGCACTTTTCAAGGACTTTCAAATGCTTCACACACCTTTTTCCCAGCACTTCAAAACTCCCAAACAAAAAAAAACAAAACCAATAAACACCACAAACACAAGCAGCAGATTACAAGACATTTGCTAAAGAAAACATGGGTTTTAGCGCACTCTAAAATAACTAAGTGTAGGGGATTTTAAGGACAGAGGAAGCTTGGAGAGCCTTCCAGAGCCTTGAAGTGGCTATAGAAAAGGACCAGTGACCTTTGCATTTTAAACGACCACAAGAAACCATAAGATGTAGCTGATCATTCCAAAGCAAAGAGACCTATACAAACTGATTAAATCAGAAACATACTCTGGAGCTAGGCCATGCAAAGCTTTGAAAATATATAGCAGCACTTCGTAATTAATTCTGAACCATACAGGTAATATAAAATATCAAATCAATTTATCAAAATTTAGTACTGAAGTATCGTATGAAGTGTCACAAAAACACAATTGCAACTGAATTACTCAAAGCTTCAGTGATTATAAAATGAGTGCTCCTTTTATAATCACTGAAGCTGTCAGTCAGTATCATACTATAGAAGTGCTACCAAATCAGGTGCTGGTGCCACCATCTATAGAACCAAGGCTACGTTCACACTGTCAGTCCAAATCCGATTATTTGTGCATCACAAACAACAACAACCGCAACATGAAGGGGTTTGCAATACAGATGTTGTCTTATTTACAACACATGTGATGCTGCGTTGGACTACTGTGTGTTATGAGGCATCAGCAGAAACAGACAAGCGTGTCCAACTGCGTCCCGCAGTACTACAAACAACACCCGTACTAAATACGCCCCCTACCTCAAGTTACGCCCCCTGTAATGAAACAGCCACTGAAACGGATTTCCAGAAATGCAATTATTTGTAAAAATAGAATTTTATTATGTGATTTTTTGGCTGTTCATACTTGCCAAATCTGATCAGATTTCCATCAGATAAGTACAAAAAACTCAGCAGTCTGAACATAGTCTTTTGCCACTGGCGCTGCTGCTCTCAAATGTTAGTCTGGACATGCATATTTTACTACATAATCTATACATAAAGACAATTACATAAACAAAATATATGGGTCACATTCCAAACAAGCATTTGTAAAATCAAGTTCTCCTTGACAAGCATTAAATGAATCTCATTCATTTTACAATTCCCCTTGTTTTTAACTTCAAAAATAAATGCAGATGAAATTAAAAAATTGAAACTGAATATAAAAGCTTAATTCATGTTTCACAATGCACACCCGTGAATAAAGTGGATTAGATGCACATAATGCAGCTTCAGACTTACTTTCTTTCTTTTAAAGGTCCATAATTCAAATGACATAGTACATTTCAAAGATAATTGTGCTGCTGACTAATGCCGACCCGTACCACAAGGTGAGAATGACGTGTCTATTCAGTTTTGCTCTAGCTGAGAGCTGGTTCATGACTTAAGAGAGGCCCGATGGTGCTATTCACATATGCATCAACACTTTCCAGAACCTGCATTTATCAGTATGCATATACAAAAAGCCCCTGCGATGAGCTATTTCAGGCATATCTGGCCTCCAGGTAGAAGCGTGACCTCCGAACCTCTGAGCTGTTGGAGTTATCTATCCGCCCACTGTACGCGCACAGCCTCCTCATCGGCCCTCGAAGAGCACAGAGTGCCCAGAACAAACCCAGCAAAAGGGCCCTACACTACACCCACACGAGGACTCACCACATATTCAGCTCAATACTGAGCTAGCAATGGAGCGTTCAAGATCAAGAAATAACAATGGAAAAGAAGATGGAGTATATGATATGCATGCGTTCCAGCTGTCATATCATAAAGCACTTTAGTATCTTAAAATACCTTCAGCATGCATCAATAAACCTAACAATAACTCAATAAAAGTAAATGGTATCAAACAGATAAAAATAAACAATGTACATTTTTTGCTTGGAAGCATCAACAAATCTTGCAGCAGGACTTTATTCTGACTCTGTCTGTCACATTTTTTTTTAAAAATTGCCTAGTTATTGGCTCTTAATTCCTTTGTTTGTGTGAGTGACTGCTTTTTATTTGACAAAAATAAAAAAATAAAACTCACTCTGTTATAGTCTCATTCAATGGCTTTCGATGCAAAATGCAAGATGTGTGGGCGTGCGTGTGTGTGCGTGCGTGTGCCACATTGAGAATGTTGTATAGGCTCACTCCTTCATTTGTGTGTATGCATGATCTGCATTGTATTGGATTTATTGATTTTTATTGGACAAATAAAAAAAAATATATGCTCTGAATTACAGTTTTTCCCATTCATTCCTATGGGTGCCCATTTTTGTCCACTAAGGCAGGATTATGGGGGTGGGGGATCAAACACTGTAGAATCAAGTAAAAAAAAAATTGTGTGTGTTCAGGTGGCAAACTTAGGAAAAGTAGCCAAGTCTTGTACCACTCAGATTAAGGAAAGTATTTAAAAAAAAAATAATATATATATATATATATATATATAAAATATGATTTTGCCCACATTTGTCCCGAGGAGGGCTTGAGGGTTGGTTTATGTTTCCATCGGTCCCCCAGCAACACAGCACTGTCACAGCTTTCATTCCTCAGCTCGTTATAGCGACGCAGGACGCAGGGGTCAAACAAACATGCCTGCTCTTTACTTCCCACTTGTCATCACAGAATATCGATCTGATTTGCAAGGAACTGCTGAGCTGTGGGGGGTCTTGAGGTTGTTGGGTCAAGCTCAAATGACACGTTAGAAAAGCTGAATTCTGTGAAAGAACGGTCATCCTACAAGTACATAATTTATCTCTATTGGCCACCCCCAAAAATAAGGCTGATAAATAATCGGTTTAACTGGTTAATCGTTTTTTTTTTTTTACACAATACATTTTCTTTTCTCAAATGGACACCCTAAAAGTGTGTTCTTATATGATGACATCTATTATTAAGGACACTTATTGGACAATGTCTGCCAATCTCTAATCCACAAATCACTACTCAGAGAAGTGTGGTGTGAATAATTGGACACCTGTTTCAACCCCAACAGTGATAAATGCTAGCATCTCCTTTACTCTCATTTATATTAACTCAGCCATTTGTGGATTCTTGCTGACAGCCTGGGGACATCAAACACCTACCGGGCCCCTGCCGCGGTGATAGGCGATGGTTACCAGGTCCAGCAGAATGTTGCATGCCACCCGGCCTAGGTTCTTGAATTCCCAAAGCACAGACTATGCTGATGGGTAAGGGTAAGGCCGATGTGAAAGCATTTGCATGAGAGGGGAAAGGGGTGGTACATCATGGGCACTTCCCTATAAGGTCATCTCTCTGAATGAACAATAGGAACAGCTGTTAGACCTGGACCCCTTCCACTTGACAATGAACGGCTGCAACATACAGACTTCGAAAAGGTTCACTGGTTTTAAGTATTGTTTATGCCTACAACAATCAGCAATACATAAAAGGTCTTTCAGGACAAATTGACTGATCTTAGAAGACTGGAACAATGTCTAAACCATGGTAGGCTGGACAAGGTCTTTCTGTTAGATGTTGTAAAAGAAAAGATAACCACATGGCTTGATGAGCCCATATAGATACATCTCATGTCACGATTTGATACACAAAATACTGAACTCACAATACAATATTATTGTGATACTCCAAGACATATGGTAAAAGGTTAACAAACAAAACAAAGGTAGTGTTTAAAATGGACAGGGACACAGGACAATGCTGGCACCAAAATAAAAATTATTCATGATTCTGAAGCTAAAAATACAGAATTATTTTCGACGTATATGCTTGCACTCTGTCACTGACTAGATATATTTAAAATAGTTTACCAGTAAAAACGTGGCCTAAGACATTTGGCATTATCAGCACCCACAATTATATATAGTAATTTAATGTAGTACTGACACAAACTCTGTAAACTTGAATTTTTTACTATACATAAAACAGATTTGGATAGTATAACTATCCACAATACATATTGTAGGAATATTGCACCACACACACCCCTCCAATGGCAGATGCTTTTATGCAAAATGACCATAAATTATCATCAATTCATGCATTCCCTGGGTATCAAACTGCTTGTATACTGTACTTATGTTATCCTTACATAAGGCATTACTCAATATTACACCTGCAGTTGACATTTACCAAAGCACCTTGGCTTTGAATATCAAAGAGCATTGAAAGTTATGCTAATTAAAGCATCAGATGTGCACTGAGAGGACTGCAAGGTGGCCCACATGCTGAGCTCGGCCCTGCACAGAACTGATAGGCTGTCAGGGTGCCGCTGGCATCATTTGTAATTCTGTTCACGACTAAACTGGTTACAGTCCCAGAGTCCTCTGCAGCGGGTGTGCTGAGCCTAGGCTAGGACTGCGATATGCTCACAACCCACAGCAGGAGCAGAGACAGAGATTTAGAGAGAGAGACCACAGGAAAGCACTTTAAACGATCAGCGCATATGCCACCACAGCACAGATTCAGCAAAAAAGCTCCAGGCGACCCTCTCTTACTAAATGAATCATATCGAAACGGTGTTTGTCGGTCAGATCTGTTATCACGTCCCTATCAGCAAGCACGGACTGAGACATTGTGCAGAAGACAATGTTCAGACGGTGAAACTGTGGATTGAGAAATTACAAAAATGCATTAGTGGAAAATTTCCCCACGTTTGGGCCTAATCACTAACGCCAAAACAGCACCATTCCACAATGACCTCTCCCAAGGTGACTTTGCAGTCTGTCTGAATCATATCTGACGTCACAGGCTGCAATTCTGTGAGACGCTGCAGAAGGGGTGGGCTCAGGGCCCAGGGCCGGCGGCACCTGTCATCTGCACCACTGTTGCTGTGAGTTATAATTAAACCATTCCATAATCTGAACTGCCTATCAGTGCTAAATATAACTACCACTTTGCGCTAAAAAAAATAAAAATAAAAAATACAGCACCAGTTCTACTGCAAAGAGTTAAAGGTTAAAACGTTACAGATAACAATTCCAGTTCTTTCATGTATCAGATGACCACATCCATCCCTGGAACCACAACCCACATAACAGCTTTCATCTCGGTTGCTTTTCCATCTCTCAAGTCAAACCAGGGGCTCCATCTACAAAACATAACACGATCTGATTTGATCCTAAATTAGATTTATAAAAGCAGAAACTGAGGATGCATAAAATCAACTGAGATAAAAACCAGAACACGATATGACAAAGTGTGATGATCAAACCACAAAAGGCAGTGATTTAATTAAACTTGTAATGAGAAGCGATCATAAACCGTCTGTTGTCAGCAATAGAGTAGATTTAAAGTCACCCATTTGTTTTCCATCAAAATAAAAGCTTGGTTTAGCGTTTGAAAAAGAAATTGGACTATCATAAATATCAGTGAATATTATAAAAAAAAAAAAGATAAAAAAAAAAGATATTTTAGTGAAATATTACAATAAAATAATAATAATAATAATAATAATAGCAAAATGACTACAGAAATTACTATAGTCATATTGATTCATAAATCACTTATATAGTTAATATATAAAAAATATATATATAAAAAAACAACAACAAAAGGCAAGATCATTCTCTACATGCATCTATTAACGAGGCTCCTAGTAATTAAAGAAAATTAAAAAAAGCTATATTTCACACTACATTGTTCATTTGCAAGAGCTCAAATTTTGACAGACATTATTGGGCATCTCCAGAAAAAAGGCGGCGCAAAAATATGAGAAGCAAACCAAAAGTGCCAACGCTGTGCCCAATGGATATAGATATGCTTCTGGGCAGAGCATGAGTGCTGACGAACATGTGATGAGGACTGACGCACACTGTCCATTGAGAATCAACAGGTGCAACCAAAAATACCTATACTCATATAATGGAGCTGTACGGGGTCCATACAGGGACTGAAGAGCTAAGAGGCTGTTATTATCTCATACAACAACCCACAAGTGCAGTGACCTCGATAATAACTGCACTGTGATCACGTTGTCTTTATCATGATATAAAATGCAACACTTACCAGCAACCTCCACTATGTCTCCAGGCACAATGTCTTTGGCTTTGATCCTCTGCACACTCTTCCTGTCCTGACGGTACACCTTGCCCATCTCGGGCTCATACTCCTTAAGGGCTTCAATGGCACTTTCTGCATTACGCTCCTGAGATGGACAGAATCAAACAACTTTGTTTTTGTTTTTTTTAAGTAAATTTTGTAGTAGTTTGAGAAAGGAATTTCTGGTTAAACTACACACTTTGCCAGTAATTAATCAAAATTCATGGTACTTCTCATGCTTTACTGACCTGCCAAACACCTACGATGGCATTAGCTATAAGAATCAGTAAGATTACAAAAGGCTCCACGAAGGCAGTGATTGTTTCCTCTCCCTCTTCAAACCAGGCTAATACCTGCAGGAAAAAAAAGAAAGAAAAAAAAAGTCATGTCACAACACATCCCGTTAGATTGAATCAAGCATTAGAGCACCTTGTGGATATTCCAAGACCAGTAGATCAAGATTCTAGACGAGACATGCCAGTGACATTTGCCTTCTCATAATGAATTCAATAACCCGTTTACAAATGAGATTCTGTTTGGATTGTATAAACTGCCTGATTTTAAACAAGTTTAAACGTGAGGGGAAGAAACGTGACCAAACGGCCTGATGAAGCCAAACACAGCTGTATGTTTTAATGACTAGAAATAAAACTCCCACAGCTCACTGTAGCCACCACTTTTATTTCCCTTATTTAGATACATTATTATATATGAACTCCTCCAAAAAAGAAGATGCAACATCCATTTACCTTCCCTCGTGTCATTAAGCATACGCACTTTTTTTGTTTTGCACCTTTAAAAATAGATTTGCATAGATTTTGCGTAATATAAAAAGTAGATGCAAAGCATGGAGGTCAAAGCAGAGATTGAAGCCTTCCAAATCAACATCTTGGTGGTTTTCTCAAGAGACAGTGGAGTTACTGGTCTGTCTGTGGTAATGAGAGGTTTGCAACTGAAGGTCAGGGGCCTAATTTGGCCTGCAGAGATGCCCTCTTACACAGCCAACTACGAGACAGCTGTCAAACCACAGACTCCAACACCTCAGTATCACTCCGCTGGGCGATGCTGGCATACCTCTCTACTTCCACCCGACCAGCCAGTTTCATCTCATCAGCTACGTGAATGCATTCAAACTAATGCGTTTGGGCAGCCAAAGTAGGGCTGCTCGATTATGGCAAAAATCATAATCATGATTATCTTTGATCATATTGCCCTCCGATAATCATGTTAAATAATCATGATTTCAAAATTGACCAAAGTCTTATTTCACGATATGAGTAATTTTATATATCCGTGAGATACTTCAGCAAAAACTAGGTTAACTAAGAAAAAAAGTCCCCAAAACAATTACACAAGACACTCAGCATTACAATAAAAAAAAGAAGAAACCAAATATAAACAAAACTACAAATTAAATAAACAGTGCTTTCAGTTTTTCAGGAATATGTATTAACAGTGGTATTCCGATAATCAAGCCTACAACACCAAAATATTGTTGTCTTACTGTACACATTAAATATAGATTAATCCTTATTAAAGCTACTGAAGTTATTCGGTCAAGGTCAGTGAGTGATTTTCTTTGTCATTTGTGGTTTGATTATCATTAATGACAGACTGCAGCAGGTTTATTAGGCTGCTGTCACTTTAAGATGCACGGATCCAATATTTTGTTATAAATGCGTTTACCTTCTCAATGGGTGTAATGGTATTCGTACCGAACCGTTTCGGTACAGGGCTTTCGGTTCGGTGCATGTGTGTACCGAACGGTTTCCGAATGCAATCTTTAACAGTTAACAGTCGCCTGGTTTTAAGCGCGGAACACACTTCAATCCGAGTTCCCACACGAACATATTAAGTATTCAGTCCATTTTATCATGAAATTCAAACCATAAATACCGTTATGACTCTTTAATGTTGCGTGACTGATCACAATTCAAGCGGCCGTGCGTGAACGCAATCATCTATGAACGCGATCGATCATCTCTTCCTAAAGAATAAACATGAATGAACATCTGAAGGTATGTTGAGGATACATTACAACTTACTGTCATGTATCATGTGGTGTAATCGCTTAATCAGGGTTTCAACGGCGTAAAGACCTCAATAAAACGGCTTGTATACTAAACAGTGTCATGTAGCATCACATTTACCTCAGGCAGTCATTCAGTGTCCACATAATTTTATTCACTAGAGAAATCAAGTCTTTCACTAAATATACAGGTGCTGGTCTTATAATTAGAATATCATCAGCTAAATAGTTGATTTATTTAACTAATTCCATTCAAAAAGTGAAACTTGCATATTATATTCATTCATTACACAAAGACTGATATATTTCAAACATTTATTTCTTTTAATTTTGATGATAACAGAAAATCCCAAAAAATTCAGTATCTCAGAAAATTTGAATAGTGAAAAGGTTCAATATTGAAGACACCTGGTGCCACACTCTAATCAGCTAATTAACTTAAAACACCTGCAAAGGCCTTTACATGGTCTCTCAGTCTAGTTCTGTAGGCTACACAATCATGGGGAAGACTGCTGACTTGACAGTTGTCCAAAAGACAACCATTGACACCTTGCACAAGGAGGGCAAGACACAAAAGGTCATAGCAAAAAAGGCTGGCTGTTCACAGAGCTCTGTGTCCAAGCACAGTAATAGAGAGGCGAACGGAAGGAAAAGATGTGGTTGAAAAAAAGTGTACAAGCAATAGGGATAACCGCACCCTGGAGAGGATTGTGAAATAAAACCCATTCAAAAATGTGGGGGAGATTCACAAAGAGTGGACTGGAGCTGGAGTCAGTGCTTCAAGAACCACTACGCACAGACGTATGCAAGACATGGGTTTCAGCTGTTGCATTCCCTGTGTCAAGCCACTCTTGAACAACAGACAGCGTCAGAAGCGTCTCGCCTGGGCTAAAGACAAAAAGGAAAAAAAGTGGTCCAAAGTTATGTTCTCTGATGAAAGTAAATTTGGCATTTCCTTTGGAAATCAGGGTCCCAGAGTCTGGAGGAAGAGAGGAGAGGCACACAATCCACGTTGCTTGAGGTCCAGTGTAAAGTTTCCACAGTCAGTGATGGTTTGGGGTGCCATGTCATCTGCTGGTGCTGGTCCGCTGTTTTTCTGAGGTCCAAGGTCAACGCAGCCGTATACCAGGAAGTTTTAGAGCACTTCATGCTTCCTGCTGCTGACCAACTTTATGGAGATGCAGATTTAATTTTCCAACAGGACTTGGCACCTGCACACAGTGCCAAAGCAACCAGTACCTGGTTTAAGGACCGTGGTATCCCTGTGCTAAATTGGCCAGCAAACTCGCCTGACCTTAACCCCAAAGAAAATCTGTGGGGTATTGTGAAGAGGAAGATGCGATATGCCAGACCCAACAATGCAGAAGAGCTGAAGGCCACTATCAGAGCAACCTGGGCTCTCATAACACCGGAGCAGTGCCACAGACTGATAGACTCCATGCCACGCCGCATTGCTGCAGTAATTCAGGCAAAAGGAGCCCCAACTAAGTATTGAGTGTTGTACATGCTCATACTTTTCATGTTCATACTTTTCAGTTGGCCAAGATTTCTAAAAATCCTTTCATTGTATTGGTCTTAAGTAATATTCTAATTTTATGAGATACTGAATTTGGGATTTTTCTTAGTTGTCTGTTATAATCATAAAAAAAAAAAAAACATTAAATGTATCAATCTGTGTGTAATGAATGAATATAATATACAAGTTTCACTTTTTGAATGGAATTAGTGAAATAAATCAACTTTTTGATGATATTCTAATTATAATGACCAGCACCTGTACGTGTATGTATTTTTATTATATACACCCACAACAGAAACCAGTTCATTTAAATTGTAATATTTTAATATTTCACAGTATTACTGTTTTAACTGAATTTTTGATCAAATAAATGCAGCCCTGGTGATGTTAATAACCCTTTTTAAAGTCTCCAAGCAAATGTGTCTTTTCATTTGGTGGTTAACTATCGTGGCTTATTCAAGAGGTCCTTAAACCTCAGCTGTAAAACTGCAGCACACTACTAAGATGTCTTGTTTGGCAGCTAGTGACAGACACTCAATCTCATTGAATGCTGTTGTCACCATTCCTAAGGAGTTCCGCTTCCTCAGCTGTTTAGCCCTTTTGATCCGCGAGTAACCCAAGACAAGGCGTGCGAGACTCGGGAAGCTAACAAGACCACTTTCACAGCCCTTCCGGATACCAGTCGGTGTTGATTTCAGCGTATGTAATGCTGTGGTGTGTTTACGTGTAAACCAATCAACACCAGACATGAGAAACGGCTGTACTGACCCCATTTACACCCAAAGATCGTTAAAGAATAGTGTACAGTAATAATAACAGTAGAAACCTGCCAGAACATGTTACGAAATGTACTTACAAAAGATATACAAGCTGCCAGTAGAAGAATCCGCACAAGTAAATCTTCAAACTGCTCGATGACAAGTTCCCATATAGATTTCCCTGTC
Source organism: Romanogobio albipinnatus (assembly GCA_023566225.1). Lineage (NCBI taxonomy): Eukaryota > Metazoa > Chordata > Actinopteri > Cypriniformes > Gobionidae > Romanogobio > Romanogobio albipinnatus. The sequence goes on from CM042253.1 coordinate 47,284,291, forward strand.
AAACATCAAAATCAAATGTATCAGAATCACATGAGTACAACAATGATATTGATAACATCATGTTATCGTTTAAAAATTAATATTACCTTCCTCAGCAGGTAACTCTGTGTGGTTTATTGAAGGATATGAAAAAGACAAAAGTATAACGTTACAAACATATACAGTGAATACATTCCCAAACACAAATTGATTTGACATTGACTAAAACACAATAGTCAATTACATTAAGACCTGTGACCTTATAAGAACCTATTAAAACTCAAAGATTACATTTCTTAAAAAAAAACAAAAAAACAATGTTGATCAATGTTACACCCAAGATATTTGAGACGTGATAGTTACAAAGGGTATCATGTCACAAACACCTTTCACTTAACAAGTATGCTTGAATATGTGGTTTGAATCCAAATGAGTGAATATCTGGCTCTTCTTTGAGCACATACTGTGAATAAGCTGTTCTGATCCGGCTATGCTCTCTTTGATTTTACAGAAACAAAGCGGTAGAGATTTAAACATCTCTTTCAGCTTTTTTCTGTGTTGGAAGGGCCTGTGTGTGCCTGTCTTCCACCTTGTCAAAGTCTAGGGGAAATGTGCATGGCAAGCTATTTTAACATTTTGTTTTTCTTAATACGTTTACACCACAACAATGTACTAAAACTCAGGTTTTTCTTTATGATTTTCACATGCAGATGACAACATTCACATGCATTACGTCACTGTTTTCACAAATTCTTGTTTTTGTAGATTACAGACAATAACTAGACCAAGCCTGATCTGCCGGCTATTTGATTTCGCCCTGAAACTCAGTCTGGAAACCTGTACATTCATTTCTACTGCTTCTGTTACACTTTTGCGGGAATCAATCACAGACTGGCTTATCCACCTGGCGCACTATTGGCGGGTTTAACACGATGACAGATAGAGAAGCGATGGGTCGATGCCCGTTGATCACGCCGCTTGTGGTCTGAACGGTTGAAGGACTATCCATTTGCGTACGGAGTCGTTTAATTTATGCTTGTTTATCACGCCTCTTGTGTAGAAAATACATAGCAGACTCCCCAGATCAATGTTCAATCTTAAATTGAGCTTGGTCTGGTGATAGCCAGACAAGATGATTACGGTATTGTTCTCAAAAACATGCACTTTGAAACCCGTTTGTTAAAAGTTTGCATTGTCAGGCCCCCAAAACTAGCCTGGCTCCGCCCTCCTACGAACTTCCGCTCAATTTTCATTTTCTTCAGTACTCCGTCTGGGATTGCGGTATATTCTCCGGTCAAATTTTAACCGGTCCAATCAGCGAACAGAGGGAGAACGAGAACGATGACGTTGATGTCGTGCGTTAGTTTGAGATGACATGCATCACGACCAAACATTAGCGATTGGTTATGGCAGATCCAGAGTGGCTCTGGGCAGATCCAATAGTTTTAAACTTCAAAAGAGTACCCGCCTTCAAGGAAGTTAACGCTTGTCAATGGAGAGTGGCCAGACTCTCTGAACAAATTAAATGTACGAGAGTCTGGTAGGACCAGGCTACCCCAAAACGCCTTTGTCATGTAAATGAATGGCCAAAACGCATTATATTTCTCAATTTTTAGTTGTCTGTGTAAACTACAAAAACATGAATTTGTAAAAACAGTGACGTCATGAGTATGCGTATTACATGTTCAGATACAGACGCGTAGTGTTTCTTTACAAAGTGACAGCACCAACTACTGGCCTGGCATGCTTAATACAGTGTTTTTGCAGATCCGTGAGAACTGGGATCGTTTCACAACGTCATCGTCTGTACGCAAAACGTAAAAAAAAAAAATCATCTTCATTTTTAGTACGTCGTTGTCGTCGTGTAAACATACCCAAAGTAGTATCCATTTAATGCCATATGCACTTAATCACTCATTAAATTACTCAATCATGACTAATATTTTTATGTTTCACGAACAACGATTCATTAGATATTCCAATAGTGACTAATATCTATTCAATTAGTAACAAGTACTTATTCGTGTGCTAATGACAATTAAGACACGTAACAATTCCATTGCTATTAGTAACCTTTTTTTTTAATTTTTTATTGTCATTGATTTTTATGGGAATCTATTAGGGGTGTAACGGTACACAAAACTGACGGTTCGGTACGTACCTCGGTTTTGAAGTCCCGGTTCGGTATGGATTCGGTACAGCAGTTTTACAAAATTGCTTTTTATTAATTTTTATTCAACAGTGGTTTAATGAAAAAAAATTGTGTCTGTCCTTAAATGAATTAAATTATAACTAAAAGTTTCTTAAAGATAATGCTGTAAACTATATAGGGAGCCCTTACTTACATATAGCTATTAAAGATTAACAACAGAGCCCAAACTATTAGCCTAAATTCAGTTGCTATTTATTTTTAGATATAATAATCAACACTCATAAGCTTCACATAAGGAAGTTTTTGCATTAACTTCTAAATCTAATTATTTTTATTCGTTGTTGAAATATCATTTAGTGGCTGTAATTTTCATGACAGGTTTATTTAAACATACATTAAATAAACAAGACATCACTAACAGGCTTAGAAGTATATAATGAATATATATAGGCTAATATAATGAATATAACGGCTAATATAGTGCATGTATTCAGTGAAAGAGTTGATTTCTCTAGTGAGCTAACAGCTGTGGACACTGAATGACTTCTGAGTAAACGTGATTCTGCATGACATTGTTTACAAGCTGTTTTACTGTCTTTCCGCGGTTGAAACACAGATGGAGAGATTACACAACATATGATACATTTCAGTAAGTTGTAATGTATCCTCAACATACTTTAAGATGTATTAATTTAAGTTTATTCTTTAGGAAGAGATGATCGCATTGACTCGCGCGCTGCCGCTTTAAGTTGAACTGATACGCGTCTATCAGTCACATCACATTAAAGAGCGTTAAAGCGGCATTTATCGTTTGAATTTCGTGTTAAAATGGACTGAATACTTAATATGTTGGTGTGGGAACTTGGATTGAAGTGTGTTCCGCGCTTACAACAAGCCGACTGTTAACTGTTAAAGATTACATTCATAATCGTTCGGTACACGCGTGCACCGTACCGAAACGGTTCAATACAAATATGTGTACCGTTACACCCCTAGAATCTATAGACCAATTGTTGCTGGAAACTATTTTAGTTTTACTTAAGTAGTAGAACTTTTCTATTTCAATATTTGCTACTATACATACTTTATTAGCACTTATTTATTAGGTACCTATCCGATTACTGGGATCATTTCTATAGTTAATCTCACTAGCTTTAATTGCTTTTTACTTGTACTATGTCATATTGACTAGTCAGAATGCCTAATAAATATATTACTAGTAAAATTAAAAACACTGCAAGTAACAACTGGAATACACCACTAGTGTCTATTCATTTAGAACTAAGAAAACTGAAAGCAAAATTGTTAAAGTCACTAAGTAGCCTACTAGTACCTAATGACCAGTTTACTAGTTAAATTGAAAGTCACTAGAGAGGTAGCAGAGACAGAACAGATATTAGTTTAAACAAATTAATGTTCCACCAGCTTGCCATAAAGCGTGGTTCATGACGTCAGCTGTTTCGAACGCTCCTGCCGGCTGATTGCAACAAATGTAACAATTTCATGTCAACTTCAAAACGTCTGTCGCGCGTCGCTGCTTGTGAAGAACACAAAAGTATCAGACGTACCGTTTAGACCCCATTTCTCTCTCTGCCTTTTCACCTGGTCTAAAGTCAGTCCCGTGCTCTCGTTGACGCTGAAATAACTATAAACTTCTTCCACACTCTTGATGTGAGCGTTCTCCATGGTCAGACTGGAATAGAATCCCGCTCAAGAAATCTGCCTTGGTCAAAAAAGAAAGAAAGAAAAAAAAAAAAAACAGATACGCATAAGCCTATGAGTGACACATACATATACATCCAATGAAGAACATATGTGGAAAGTTGAGACGGGCAAATGCACCTTCCAGTTGTCTTATCCAAACAGTTCTTCTATCTTCGTCTTGTTTCCCAAAGAATTGGGAGTCAGTGGATGCCAAAAGAAAAGATCCTTGTTTAGTACATCACAGTCAGTCCCCGTCCAAGCCTCTGCCTGCCTGGAAATGTGACGGTCGACCCTTTCACCTTCCTTTTCTGCCGTTCAGTGGTGATGGAAACGGCGATTACTCGTTTTATCGCAGGAGACTCACTACTGCCTCACTGCCGCATGTGGAGGACGCTGATTGGACAGCGAGTGTCCAAGGAGCCATCAACATCCAATCAATCGACTTTGGCTAAGGCAGCACTGACGTATTTTGAGCAGACGTTTGTTTATTGGTCTGTCACTCAACGCAGCTGATATAACCTTTGTCCCGCCCCTCCAATGCAGGTGAACCCACAGGTAAACGGTGTTCCTGGAAAGCTGTCTGCACGTGTGTTTATGTCTAATGACTGCAGTTTCGTTTTTGTACCCTCCAGTATTTTAAATCTTTTCGTATTTTGAGTGCGTACATGTAATTATTTTTCTTTGTTCGGATTAAGTACATACAAAAATACATTCATACCAACAAAAAAAAAATCTATTAAATTATCTTGCGAGTGTGTGTATATGTATTAGTGCTGTCAAATTAAAAGTTCGTGTTTACATAATATATGTGTACTGTGAATAATTATGTGTATATATATATATATATATATATATATATATATAAATACACACTCATGTATATATTTAAGAAATATTTGCATATATACTGTGTATATAAACAAATATTTTCTATATAAAAATAAATCTTAAATATATGCATATGTGTGTATATATATATAATTCTACACTACACACATATATTATGTACATTTTGTATATATCCTCCTGGGACCCAAGAATAGACTTTTGTCCACTGTAGTGGACATCATACATGTCACATGTCACAGTTTGGATGTCCTGTAAAGAGCACATTCGGGGATTTGCAGGGATACCAAATGTTTGGAGGTTTCACCAGGACAACAACTTCTTCTTGGTCTTTAAAAACGGCTGACATTAATGTTTAGCACTCTTATGGAAAATTATCATATTTTTTAATTATAATTTAAATCTGATTAATTTTCAAATTGTTTGTTATAAATCAACATCTCAGGAAAATGTTATGGGGTTTCTAATCAAAATATGACTTTCTGTTACAAAACAGGGCATCCCCATTGTTTTTGCCTATACATGCAATTTCATGTCATTTAATTTTTTAACAACTGAGTCCTGCTGTCAACTACAGAGGACATATCATAACATATGAATAAAATATCATTTTTCAAAAATGTTTTTTTTTTTCTTCCCATTTGTTTCTTATGCTCTAAACAATGTAATGACATAAAAAAATACTAAATTCAAAAAACTCTTTTTCTTGGTCCCAGGAGGATATATATATGTGTGTGTGTGTGTGTGTGTGTGTGTGTAACAATTTAATACAAATTTTAAGCCATTGTTTGTTCAGTTCAGTAGAAAACATGATTTTTACATTGATTAATGTTAACCACCATGTATTCAAAGTTAAACTAAAAGCATTTTAATAATTTAATAAGTAGAAAACAGTATAAAAATTCAATCAGAGTAGGTGTAAGGTGTAATTTTTATGAACCCAATATTTGAAACTGGTTTTTAAAAAGATAATTTATTTTTATCGCCTCGTATACTCGTTTGGAATGCAAAACTAATAATACTTTTCTATTTTACTCTAATTGCTGGTAAACGAAAATCAAACTGTGATTATGATGTGGGCCTTTTGAGCAAGACTGACTCAGTATTAAATCATTTCAAGCTGCCAGATGTCCATTATACTGTGCAGACACAGATATGCAACAGTTCGTGAGGATGCAGTGCTTGCACCTACTCAGGGTGACCTATGCATATTATAATATTATTAATGTAAGAATAAATGAATTAATTACCACCCTGGAGCTCTACATCCAGTTGTATAGAAATGATCAATCTATATATGCTTATGGGTTCTTTGGTGATAATAATTAATGTTCAAACAATGACATTCTAGATGGATGAATGCACCAGACAGAAAAAGAAAGCTGCAGGGTCTGAAGATTTAAAAAAAAGAACTTCATAACTGTATAAATCGCTAATTTAGAATATGTTCTATGACTTTATTATACATGTTTGTTTACATATTTTTTTAATTTCAGTTTTACAAGCAAAAACAGAAGTGAAACTAGCTATCTTCTCATTTTTCCATATAGTGAAAAAGAAAGAAAATGCAATTTTTTTTAACTAAATGTATAATGATGGGACAAACGAGTGTTTACTACTTTAGCACCACCCTGACAGAGCCACATAAGGAGATCTAACTGAATTCCTAAATTGGACAGGCCTTCTAGACAAGGTCATGGCTGTTGTTTCCCAAAATAACTTGGAGCACAGGCGCATCCAAAGTGTAGCACTTTGTAGGGCATTATCTTTGGACACATAGACTAGAGCTCTGTTCTTAAAGACGTGTCAAAACCGAGACTAGGGACTTGTTGGAAGTTAGTGTGTCACCTTTGGACACTCTTATGCAGAAAACTCTCAGACATTTATTTTACTTGAGAATGCACCTCCTATGCATATTAATATAAAGTTTTACCATACAAAATATATACACTGCCCGGCCAAAAAAATCCTGTTAGGATTTAAATAGGCAAAAAAAAAAAAAGAGTACAACATCACATTATGATGTTTCTAGCATGTTATATGTTTGGCAACAGTTCTTCTAACTCTAATTGATGGACTGTGTAGCTTTTCATTTCTTAAACAACCATGTAGGAAGACACATCATGGCCATATTCCAGGATGACAATGTCATCATTTCATTGAAAGTCTTTGGGATGTGCTGGAGGAGACTTTACAGAGTGCTGGACTCTTCATTGAAATAACATCACAACATTTATTTCCATCAAGAGGTGCATCAATTTTTGTCAAGACCTTGTATTGATGATGCAAGAGTCCAGCACTCTGTAAAGTCTCCTCCAGCACATCCCAAAGACTTTCAATGAATTTAAGGTCTGGACTCAGAGGTGCCCATTCATGTGTGGAAATGATTCTTCATGCTCCCTCCCAACCGTTCTTTCACAGCCTGAGCCAGATGAATCTTGACATTGTCATCCTGGAATATGGGCATGATGTGTCTTCCTACATGGTTGTTTAAGAAATAAAAGGCTACACACTCCATCAATCATAGTTAGAAGAACTGTTGCCAAACATATAACATGCTAGAAACATCTGCAATAATGATCCAATCATAGACTCTTAAGAAGCATTTGCCAATTTAAATACAAACAGCGACATTGATTTGGGCCGGGCAGTGTGTGTATATACATATATATACACACATTATTATTCATATATTAATGACCAGAAAGACAACTTTTACATGGGAAATGGCATCACAGAACCAGCATATCCTTGCCAACATCCTGGATGACATGCCCAATAGGCGCCTGGCTCTGAGCCTTGAGGTAGCACTGCTTCTTGCACTCCAACAGTGTCTCCAGGTCCTTCCACATCTTCATCTGTCTCATATTGGGCTCCTGGTTCTCTCGCACCTGCTTCACCTGCTGACGTAGAACCTGCGAGTCCACAGAGACACAATGTTCATCGGCTTTGAAAAACACGTCTAGTGCTGCATGTTCTGATGCTAATTGGAGATAAAAACATTAATTTACATATGTTCAAAGCATGGTTGCTGCAAAAGAACTGACCACACGATGATACCTTATCCGAATTTCAAATTCTTGCTGAGCCATTCAATTTATTGTACCCATGTGCGGGCAGTCAAATCTGGCGTAATTCACGGATTGAGAAAGCTTGTAAAGTAGCAGCAGTAAACAGTTAAAGGGCAGGACGGGCAGTTATGGGAGAGCTTGGCATACCGTCGACTCTCCTTCCACCGTGCTGAGAGGGTGGTCCACTGGTTGTACATCAGGGCAATGATTACACAAGCTTTGTTCTATGGCGTGACACTGATCGCATGCTCCATGTGATTTGGCAGAAATATCTCAGAGGCCAGGCCCCCCACTCTTAACTAACACCAAGTTGAGCCCGACAGATGAGATAAAGACAAGTGAACGACCTGGTGGAACCAAGTTATGAGTCAGAGAGGTTTGACAGATGGTCAAAGACGGTCTCCTCACCTTGCCCAAGGACTCCTGCTCAGCTGTGTTTGCAATGTACTTCTCTCTGCAAGGGAAGGATATACAATGATTCCTTAAAGGAATAGATGTTTTAGTTCAGTTCACAAATTCTGTCTTCATGTACTCACTCGCTGTACATTTGCACACACATTTGGATTTGGGCCGAATGAGAGAAGTATGTGAAGTTTATTTGTATAGCGCAATTCCCACACGCCAGTAGTTTCACTTTTGCTTTAACAAATTTAGTTTAGGCATTTACAAAAATTGTTGTTTATAATGAATGCCATTGGAATTTATGTTTGTTTTATTCATATTTTTTCATTCCTGTTTGGTTCTGAATACTTTTAAATTCAAAGGATTTAATGTGGAGTATAATGTTTGTAAACGTTTCATTTTATTTACCGGTATTTAACATTTCTGAATGTAATAATAAAATGTGACTTATACACCAATCCGACATAACTGTTTATTGTTTTTCTCTCAACAATGTAATTTTGACTCAGTGCGACTTATTGTCAGGTGCTACTTGTTTTCTGTAAAATACAGTAAAATAAATATTATATAAACAATACACCGATCAGGCATAACATTATGACCACTGGGTCAGAGCATCTCCAAAACTGCAGCTCTTGTGGGGTGTTCCCTATCTGCAGCGGTCAGAATCCATCAAAATATGTCCAAGGAAGGAACAGTGGTGAACCTGCTACAGGGTCATGGGCGGCCAAGGCTCATTGATGCACGTGCGGAGCGAAGGCTGGCCCATGTGGTCTGATCAAACAGACGAGCTACTGTAGTTCAAATTGCTCAAGAAGTTAATGCTGGTTCTGATAGAAAGGTGTCAGAATACACAATGCATTGCAGTTTGTTGGGTATGGGGCTGTGTAGCCGCAGACCAGTCATGGTGCTCATGCTGAGCCCTGTCCACGGCCAAAAGCACTAACAGTGGGCATGTGAGCATCAGAACTGGACCACGGATCAATGGAAGAAGGTGGCTTGGTCTGATGAATCACATTTTACACCATGTGGATGGCCGGGTGCGTGTGCGTCGCTTACTTGGGGAACACATGGCACCAGGATGCACTATGGGAAGAAGGCAAGCAGACAGAGGCAGTGTGATGCTTTGGGCAATGTTCTGCTGGGAAACCTTGGGTCCTGCCATCCATGTGGATGTTACTTTGATATGTACCACCTACCTAAGCATTGTTGCAGACCTTTCATGAAAATGGTATTCCCTGGTGGCTGTGGCTCTTTCAGCAGATAATGCGCCCTGCCACAAAACAAAAATGGTTCAGGAATGGTTTGGGGAGCTCAACAACACGTTTGAGGTTTTGACTTGTCCTCCAAATTCCCCAGATCTCAATCCAATCGAGCATCTGTGGGATGTGCTGAACAAACAAGTCCGATCCATGGATGCTCCACCTCGCAACTTAAAGGACTTAAAGGATCTGCTGCTAACATCTAGGTGCCAGATACCACAGCACACCTTCAGGGGTCTAGTGAAGTCCATGCCTCGACGGGTCAGGGCCGAACTCAATATTAGGAATCATAATGTTATGCCTGATCGGTGTATATTAATATAGTTATATAAATTTATATAAATATATTTAAATACCTGTCTTCCAAAACCTTAATTCATTTTGACCACTTTTATAATACTTTTGGGGTATTTTTATGTTTTGGAGCTTGACAGGTCCTGTTGACTATATGCTATCAAATAAATAGCAGTGTAAACATTCTGAAAAGAAAATGTTTGAAACAACATGAAGGTGAGAAAATGATGACAGTTTTTAAATGTCACATTTAGTTACTTCCTATTGAGCAGGTATCCAAATGCACTTTCATTGTGCTAATCTAATCTAACAATAGCAAAAGAAGTACTTATGACTTATGATTACAGTAATTCTCCAATTCCTGAGTCACTCCTACTTCGGACTGAACCTGCAACCTTTGTGCAACAGCTGAAATCCCTAACCACAAGGCTTCCGCCCACCTCCACATTTAACAGAATTTGTGCTAAACTTTTCAAACGTGTAGGCTGTATGGATCAAAATTGGTGAATAGATACTTGAAGCATAGCTGAAACAAAAGACATGAAAAAAGAAAAACAACAACCGTTCTGAGCAGTAGGCAGGCAGGCATGCTGAGAGCTGCAAGCTCAAAACAGTCTCTCAGGGATCGTTTGTTTGTCAGTTATGATGCAGTAATTCATGTGTTTGTGCATGTCTGTCTTTTCACTGGAGCTCTGAGGTTTATCTATAGCAGATATATCTCCAGTTTCTTACCTGAGAGCTGTCCTCCGCACCTGTAAGTCCATTGACTGATTGATCTTACTCTGCTCTGCCGCTCTCTGCATTTGACTCTCAGTAATCTGTGAAGGAGAGGCCGAGGGAAGAGTAAGAGAAAACAACAGCACTGTAAATCTCTGATGTCTGAGAGGAAGATGGGTTTTTACCTCTCTAACGCAGTTAATGTGATGATATCGGCTTTCTTCCTGTGCAGTCTCTTCCCTGAGTGTCCTCACTTCCTGTATAACATCAGGACATTAAATCACTGTCATCTAAGTATATTCCAAAATGTATTTCATAAGATGCTAAAAAATAAATAAAAAATAAATAGCTATCTTTATAACATTATTTTAACATTACATTATTTAAACCAAATTGGCCCCACAGGATGTTGAAGCAGAATCTGAATTGGACTGAGAGGAAGAATAATTGCAGATAAAATAAATATAAGATATAAGCCTGCTTTGTTGTTTAACAAACATGAAAAAAAAAAAAAAAAAAATGAAACACTATACATACAATTTTTCAGTATGAATTACCCATAAAAATGTTATCATACTGATGGTGTATAGTACATTACATTATTTATGATAATAGCAATAATTAAATGTATATTTATTTATAATATAATATAGTTTATTAATTAAATATAACTTTATCCCTCAGGCTGTTTCACTGCATTTTGAAGGCATTTTTTTCAATATAATATTTCAATATTAACTGGAAAACAGCATTCTGGGAAATGTTTTTCCACCTTGGCCTATAAAATGAAAGTTATTAATATATATATATATATATAAAATCATTGCATTTAATAAAAGAAGGTAAATGTTATAGATATATTGTTTATCAATTATATTTAATTAATAAACTATATATAATAATTTAAAATTCAAAAAAATGTAATTATTACCATTACCATAAAAAATACATATCAAAAATACATATTAAATACATAATATCTTGTGTAATTCATAGTGAAAAGATAAATGCATAATTAAACAGAGAATTTATTTCTTTTATTTACTTTTTGCATTTTAATTCTACTTTTTTAAATTCAAATTACAATTATATTTCTCCAAGTCTCAATTCAATCTTAGGGGTTTCATTTAAAATACACTCTCAATTCAGAATCAATGTTACACAACCCTGGTTGAGCCCTAAATTAGAGTACCTGTTCCAGTTTGGATCTGTTGCTCTCCAGTCCTGCAGCACAGGTGTCATACTGACACTTTTTTTGCTCATACTCTGGAGCGAGCTCCTGTTTTAACAAGCAAAACAAAAGAGAATATAATTCTGACAGAGCTGATATGCTGATTGGCTCTTTGTAGTTGATAGTGGTTCTCAGTAAAGAGGAGAGAAACAAATGGCTTTGTATCTCCAGTATCTCGCTTGATGCTAAACATTCACTCACCGTATGTTCCTGTCTCAGAACTCTCAGGTCCTTTATCAGTGGAGACAGAGCAGACTTCTTCTGTGCTATCATTGAATTGAGCTTTTTTACCTAAACAAACACAAATCTTCATGACAGATGATGATGATCCGAGAGAGAAACTACCAAATGCATACACATGACAAAGTCAGTTAACCCCTCAACTGTCACTGTCCCGCTAGCTCTTTTTTATATCACATATTTTAGTAGTCATCATAAATTAGGTATCATTCGAAAGCTTACACACTCAAAATTCATCCTGTGAAAACCGTTTTGAAATTGGACATTAAGTTACCAGTAAACAGAACTAAAATAACTTTAAATTATTTTAGCAGGCTCGTCCCCTAGTCAGGTTTCATATTAAAAAAATTATTTTAACCTTTTCTGATCTTGACAACACACATATTGTCGGAAAGGTCTGAGTCTCAAGGTTCCATATTTGGTGACCGTTTTGTGATAAAAGTGATATTTGGACAGAAATGTATTAATTTGTTACAGGAGAATGCATACAAATTCAGTGGAATGTGGTTGACACCCAGTGGATATTTTTGGTACAGCGCCTCAACAAAATCTCATGGGAACTTTAATTTTTGTGATATCAACTTAAAATTTGGAACACAACTTGGTTAGACATATGGCTTTGATTTGATAGTAATTTTAGAGTAAAAAATATTTGGTAAAATATTAGTTATTAGTTAAAGGGGTGGTAAACCACGATTTCACTTTTCTAACTTTAGCTAGTGTGTAATGTTGCTGTTTGAGCATAAACAACATCTGCAAAGTTACAACGTTCAAAGTTTAAAGCAAAGGGAGATATTTGCTTTTAAAGAAATCAATTTCTAAGGACTACAGCAAACGGCCGGTAGGGACTACTACACATTCCTCCAGGGTCTCTGACATCACCAGCCCCAATATTTACATAAACCCCTCCTCCGAGAATATTAAATAGGGGGGGCGAGGCCATTTTGTATCGCCGCGGGGAATAGTTGTTGTGGTATAGTTAGTATAGGCTGGAGTGTTGTTGCCAATGCCGAAGAAACGCTGTTATTTTCATCCGGATTGCAGGTCCACTTTGTTCAGCCTTCCTAGGGACGGGGGTGCGTTGCAGTGCGTTTAACATACAACGTTATATGCATTTGCAGCAGATACATGCTGTCCATCATAAATCAAAGCACCAGACAGACAGGGGTCGGAGGAGAAGACCGGAAAATGTGACATAATGGACAATATTTGTCTGTATTTGCAATACACGAGCTGCGGTTCAGCTGCGCGAGACAGGCGGGCGCGCGCGGCTCCCGCTGCACATTTCACGGAGGAAAGCTTCCACAATCTTCACGAGTTCAATGCAGGATTCTTACAACGGCTTGTCCTGAAAGATGGATTTAAAAACAGAAGCTGTTTACGGGCCACAACCTGTAAGTATGATTTATTTTTCGTCGATGTGTTTTCCTGTAATAGTTCGTATTGTTAATTGTACGTTGTAGCAAGGAAGTACACAGATGACAACGCTCATTTGGCTCTGCAAACCAGTTTGTTAAATGCTCATTCATATTAACGTTATCCGACAAACACCTAACGTTACAAACCTTTTAAAATCTCAACAGCGAACTTGGCATTAGTGTAAATTATTCTTTGATTAGAGCTTTTATGTATTGTTTATCTACAGGCATGCTAAACATGGTTCTGTGTTTGATTTGGATACTATAGTAAAGCCAATGTTTAGTGTTCGTTCTTGCGACAGATATTTGGCAAATCGTTCTAAAAATACAAAAGTAACGGTGCCATTCAGGAGCGATCACTATAGATCCACAGTCTTTACTCTTGAGGACTGAACAGGTTCTGCTCGATCATCTTCACTAAAATTGTCTGGGTCTGATTCGGGCTCAAATTGGTATGGTTTTATTGACGCCATTGTACTACCCCAAGCACAGGCTACCGGTAAAGGTAAGGGGCGTGACGTTTCCGACAAACGTGCACTAGGCGGTTAGCGAATCACAACACACTGGGCCAGCTAACCAATCTGAGCCCATTGCGTATTTTTGAGGGACTGGCTTCATACAACCCGGAAACCATCAGAGCGTTTTTACAAGGAGGGGCAGAGCAGTGTAGAATAAAGGTAAAATATGTGAAAAATAATGCAATTTTTTAAAAACGAAGCATGAACACATTACAGTGCACCCCACAAACACAATCAAGCCTTCGAAAGAGTGTGTTTTACCACCCCTTTAAAGTTATTTTCCATAACTTTTTCATACTTCAGTGTCTTCTTTAAACAAGACCAAACATAGTGCATTTTCACGTCTATTCTCAAAAAAGGGGGTGACAGTTAAAGGGTTAAAGAAACATAAAAATAAATATATCACTTTTAGCCACTATATATTTCCTAAATAAGATTAATTTCTTTTTGTTAGATAATAAAATTACTTACCCAACATGCTATGTTAATAAGTAACGTTATTATCTAACAAAAAATGACTAGGGGGCGGTTTGTATTTATGTACTTGGCCTAGCTCACCATTTCAGACATGTCGTCCAGCGTTCGTCCCTTCATCTCGTCCAGCTCGCTCTTGATAGCGGAGACTCTCTCCAGCTCTTCCTGAGTATCGCTGTAGCCTGAGATCCCCCGCTGTGCCTCCAGTGATTGCTGAACACGACAACACAAACAAAGCATAAATAGAACAAATGTTTATTCGCCTTGTCAGTTTGATTAGATTACTTACTGAAATGTTTCTTAGTAAGAGTATTTGCATAAGGTAAACAATTAGTGTTACTTCATAACATTTTAGCTGCGAGCTGCATAATTTCAGCCTACAAATCAAGTGAGATCTGAACCATGTTAGCAACAATCGTAGCAACAATCTTATAATGATATCAAAATTGGCCCTATTTACATAATAAATATCCCATGTCAATGGGCATGATTCATCAGGACATGTTTTTCAAATCTTTTCATTATATTTTATTAAATTCAATAATGGCTTAAAATGATTTTTGTTGACTGCTGTTGTGACATAATAACATTAACCTATGCAGGCATGTGTGGGGGCTCAAGGCCCTGCCCATTTTCAAAATGAATCAGAAGTGCCCCTCTCAACAATTTTCAACAATAATATTGTGGTCAGTAAAACAAAATGCATTTGAATTTTACTTAATATAAAATGTGTACAAAACAGCAACGAATCGTGGAAAAGTTTGAAAATTCCTGTTTATTATTACACATCTGCCGTCAGACAGTCAATGGGTTTTCGTCTTGCTTCAGACTTGACAGACTGGCATTCTGACCCGCAAGCTTGGTTTTTTCTTTTTGTTCTAATTATTCTGCTCGCTTTAAAAAGTACAATATAACGAGTTTATGTCAGTAGTTGCATATTCATAACTGTGATCACAGTCTAGTTTACAAAAGTGATCAAGAACCACAGTAGCCTGACGTCGTCATACTCTGCTCCTGCTCCATTGGGCTGTGATTATGGGGCATGTTTCAAAATGCCTCTGCACTCTACAACCAATCAGAGCAATGGAGCGACGCATAGTTGTCAACAGAACTCAACTGCACACACGCTGGAAGAAGTAGAAGAAGAAGAAGAGTGTAAACGATCTTTGCCGGTGTTGTAAAAAGAATTTAAGGATACACGGAGCACTTACCAACACCATCATCATTTTTGAGAGAAATAGTAAAGGTGAATGCATATACGAACAAGTTCTCCGTTTAGGATTAGAAGGAATTCAACCCAAGCGCTCTTTGGAGATGTGGATGATTACGTTACTGTTGATCATCTGTCCATCACTGTATAAAGCCCTCCCTGACAATTTGATTGGTCCGAACAGCTCTGGTTCGAGCATAGTCGCTCCACAACGGATCAAGTCCAGACCGAACTTCCCGACCTCAAATGTTGTGGGCGGGGCTAAGTTCGGCTGGCATCCAGGCTAGAACCACAGACCCTGGCTCTCTTGATTACTAGTGTCTATTCAATTAAAAATGGACATTACATAAAATAAATAAATAAATACACACACAGATCAGGCATAACATTATGACCTAATATCCTAATATAGTCTCCCTTTTGCTGCCAAAACACCCCTGTCCCATCGAGGCATGGACTCCACTAGACCCCTGAAGGTGTGCTGTGGTATCTGGCACCAAGATGTTAGCATTAGATTCTTTAGGTCCTGTAAGTTGCGAGGTTGGGCCTCCATGGATCTGACTTGTTTGTTCAGCACATCCCACAGATGCTCGATTGGATTGAGATCTGGGGAATTTGAAGGCCAAGTCAACACCTTAAACTCGTTGTTATGCTCCTCAAACCATTCCTGAACCACTTTTGTTTTGTGGCAGGGCGCATTATCCTGCTGAAAGAGCCACAGCCACCAGAGAATACCATTTTCATGAAAGGTCTGCAACAATGCTTAGGTAGGTGGTACATATCAAAGTAACATCCACATGGATGGCAGGACCCAAGGTTTCCCAGCAGAACATTGCCCAAAGCATCACACTGCCTCTGTCGGCTTGCCTTCTTCCCATAGTGCATCCTGGTGCCATGTGTTCCCCAAGTAAGCAACGCACACGCACCCGGCCATCCACATGGTATAAAATGTGATTCATCAGACCAAGCCACCTTCTTCCATTGCTCCGTGGTCCAGTTCTGATGCTCACATGCACACTGCAGGCACTTTCGGCGGGGGATAGGGATCAGCACCCTGACTGGTCTTCAGCTATGCAGCCCCATACCCAACAAACTGCGATGCACTGTGTATTCTGACACCTTTCTATCAGAACCAGCATTAACTTCTTGAGCAATTTGAGCTACAGTAGATCGTCTGTTTGATCGGACCACACGGGCCAGCCTTCGTGCTGAAGGCACATGCATCAATGAGCCTTGGTCGCCCATGACCCTGTAGACCAGGGGTCTCCAACCTTTTTGTGAGTGAGGGCTCCCTGAAGGGATAAAAAAGTCTTGAGGGCTACTTGCGCGCGCGCTCACACACACACACACACACACACACACACAAAGTTTTAAGTTTTGAAAAATACAACAACAAACAGTAATATTGTTAAATATTATGACAATTGAATTTATAATTACCGTATATACCCGAATATAAGAGGAGTTTTTTTGTCCTAAAAATAGGCTGAAAAATGGGGGGTCGTCTTATATTTGCGATATAGACAAAATCACGGGGGGAAAGGGAGAAAGAACAACGGCATAATATGAAATAGTGACTGAATGATTTCAGCTATACTTGCATGTAAAATTAGAAAAGCAACATAATATCTGTGTTTAACTAAATTAAAACGCTGCTCCTCTGCCGTGCGAGACGCAGAGAGAACAAGAGAGGTGCGCGCACGAGACGCAGGGCGAGCGAGAGAGAGAGAGAGAGAGAGAGAGAGAGAGAGAGAGAGAGAGAGAGAGAGAGAGAGAGAGAGAGAGAGAGAGAGAGAGAGAGAGAGAGAGAGAGATTCTTATCTTATATTCAGGGTCGTCTTATAGTCAGGTATTAGGGGTGTAACGGTTCACAAAATTCAATACGATACAATAGTGACACCCCAGCAAACACAGAACGTTGGCACAACGTAGCCAACCTTCTAACAACGTTTTAACAACATGGCCAAAAATTTGCTATACCTATGTTGTGTGGTGAAGGTTGTTACAGCGTTGTCACAATGTTGACATTAAACCACCGTTCAGGGCCATTGCTTAAGGTTGTGCCAACGGTGACAACCACTGGACTACATAATGTACTCCTCACTACCCTGAAGCGGGAAAATCAGCATTAAATTCCAACCACCTGTTGGGTTCGTTGTGTTCTCTTTCATCATCGAGCAAGGATACACGAGTATTGCGTTTAGCCTACCAGCTATCAAACACAACCTACAACTTTAATTTCTACTGTAATTAATGTAGCATCGCTCACACTGTTAAATTTATGACTTGGAAGTGCAATTTGATTATATGCAGTTTTAATAAAGTTGAATTAATGAAAGCTTCTGTCATTTTTACTCTTCAAAGTGTAGGCTACACTTGCAGGTGTTGATAGCCCCATTAAATAATAATATAGATAATAATATAGATAAATAATAAACAATAAAAAGTATATAATTATCTAACAAAATACACCATATAAAAATATTGTCAAAACGTCGTCTCAGTTGCTGAATGTCGCGCAACAACGTTGCTACAGCCCTGTCACTGCCACTCCTCGTTGAAATAATGTCTTCTTTTTTGCATGACTTGCATCATCAGCCATAATTAATCTTTTTTTTCTTCTTTTTTATAGTTCAATTTATCTCATGTAGAGTATGTACCGTCTGCCCGCGACCAACTCAACTCACAGAAGTGACGTTTTTTTTTTTTTTTTTTTTTGCACAACGTAATTGCAACGTATGTTGACTCGACGTGCAGATTCAAAATATTTTACATTATTTTATTATTTTATTATGTTTTAATGGTATATGAAATGTCACCAATAGTTATTTTCTCATTTTATGCCATTATCATAAAAAAAAAGAAGAAAGATTACAATTCAGGCTATTTATAGAACGTGCTGCGCGGGCGACTCAGAGACTCCAGGCGGGCTACCAGGTGCCCGCGGGCACCATGTTGGAGACCACTGCTGTAGACGGTTCACCACGACCCTGTAGCCGGTTCACCACTGTTCCACTACAGACCGGAACGCCCCACAAGAGCTGCAGTTTTGGAGATGCTCTGACCCAGTCGTCTAGCCATCACAATTTGGCCCTTGTCAAACTCGCTCAAATCCTTACACTTGCCCATTTTTCCTGTTTTTAACACATACACTTTGAGGACAAAATGTGCACTTGCTGCCTAATATATCCCACTCAATAACAGGTGCCGTGATGAAGAGATAATCAGTGTTATTCACTTCACCTGCCATAATGTTATGCCTGATCGGTGTATATATATGCACGTCCCTGAACCAATGACATCATAGGCAGTCAATAGCAATACAATCACATCTACATTATATCCAAGTGATTATTCTGTTTATTGCATTAGGAAGTAATGATTATATTCTGATATTATGAAATATGAAATAACTCTTGCTGTTTCATGTTTTCCATTCATGTCTTTCTTTCTTTGTGATAGAATTAAAGTTGGATGAAATGCAGATTTTGAATGCTGGTGTGTTTGTACACAGCTAGTGTCATGGTTAAGCACTTTCTGACGGGTTGTGTTTGTACAGACAGTCAAATCACAGTGCAAAGCACTTTATTCTCGGGGTATAGAAGGAACTTCACAGGTCAAGCTAAAACTAACAGCCATGGGTTTTATAATAGGACAGAAATGTGCTGAGCACTATATCCTGAGGAGATTACATGACTAATCACATTTTGACACTTCAGTCTGACTCAACTCAACTTGCCTTCATCTTCTAGACATTTTAGACTAGTCAGGGAAAATCTTGCAAATATTACAGGTGTAGCAGTACAATTTTTTCACGGTACGGTTTGTATGTTTTGTGATCATGGTTTTGGTTTGGTTCGGTAAATACTTTGTCACTTATTAGGGGTGCACACTGCACGGATTAGGAGATTACATACTGATGCGTTTTTACCACTATATATATTTCTAATAGGTGATATTTTCAAATAGCCCCTTTTACCAGTTTTATAAGCACTAAGCCATGTGCTATAATAAAACGCACCAATTCAACAATTTATATTTTGTAAAATGTCCATATTATATAACATATGGACAACAAACATAAACAGATGTGGTAACCAATAAATGTAAGTACCAATAAGGTTCAGTATCAAAAAAGATTAAAATTCAAAACAACACAAGTGAGAATGCTTTTTACACAGTACCTCTTAGTGACCATATCTGTCTGTCAAGTGGTTGCTAGGTGCTCACTAGGGTATTGCTAGGATGTTCTGGTTGCAAGGGTGTCGCTAAGGTTTTTGGATGGTTGCTAGAATGTTGCTGGGTGGCTGTGGATGCTATGCTAAGGCATCCCTATGCAGTTGTTAGGAGAATCTAACTGGGTGGTTGCCAGGTTATAGCTTGGGTATTCTGTCTGGTTGCTTGGGTGTTTTGCTGGATGCTAGAGCATTGCTTGGGTGCACTGGCTAGTCAAAAGGGTGTTCCTAGGAGTTCTGGATGGTTGGCTAGGTGTTTGCAAAGAGTGTTTTTCACTGGTTGCTATGGTGTTCTATGAGTCAGTACAACCCTGCTAGGCAGTTGATAAATGATGGCCATGTACACACTGTAAAGTTTTAGGAGTGACAACCACATAAATGAGTCCCCTAAATTAGCGTTCCAAGTGTGTACGGAGCACAATTCCCTAAACTGTGGTGATTGACACCACGGTAAACATTGCAACGATCTGGCATCTCGCTTGTTTGGTATCCGCTATTCTTGCCAAAGAAATATTACAGTGACAAAAGTCTGGCAAGCAGTCAACGAAGCGTCATGGTTTACTTATACTTGGAAAGGCTGCTTCATAGAGTGCGATCTTGCAGTGTTGCCATGTCGACTTATTATAAGCGTTGTTGAGCTTATTGTTTAAGCTCGGCTCATAAAATGATCAAGTTTACGAAGTTATTAAAGTGAGCAGTTGCGAGTCACTATATTTTGGTCTTATTTTCATCATAACGCTTTTGTATTTATTTCGGTTTATTGTGGGATTGTTTTTCTAGCAAGATCTGGCAACACGAATGAGTCGAGGCTCATATCGCTGTCCAGTGATTTCTTGCACCGCACACAAAGAGGAGAGAAACAATTCTGATGCACGTTAAAATACGTCATTAACAACTAGTTGTTCAGTTCTGTTCTGTACACACTGCGTATAATTTTGTAGTTGTCACTACCTGAATTTTTTGGGAGTTAATTCGGTTGAAGAATGTGGTTGTCACAACCGTCAATTACTGAACTGTGTGTGTACAGAACAGAGTTAAGCACTAAAAGGTAAATTGACAACCGTGTGTACGTATGTGGCCAACGAGATGAACATAGAGACGAACAACATTGGTACAAATCGTATAGACAACTATACCATGTCAGTCCTTGATTTCTAGTGGGTTCAATCATTGTTCTTATCACTACTTACACAATTTGTGAGGATATACTTTATTGGCTGATGCATTTGTAATGTTCTTGATACAGATGCACTTTGCACATGACAAGAACGAGTGTGTCTGACTGATGCCCAAACCATCTGAGGGAAAAAAGTTGCCACGGTGCCAAAGGGGAGGGGGGCCCAGGCTCATGGAACCAACTGCAAAACTGAGGAGGAAAATTCCCCTACTCAAAAAATAAAAGCATAGGACGCAGACAGGGAGCAAATGCTGTGATCACAAATAGCCCAAGCTCATACTTTCTGCGTCAAATGGGCTATCAGCAAGTCAGAGGCAGGGAGGATTCAGAGGTGTGAAGTCATTTCCAGGAAGGTGCTGTAATTTCACCGTTAATGCAATTTGAATAGACAGGGACGTGTACAGGGAAGGTAGATTATGTATCAGTGAGTATAATATGGTGAAATGATACGCTGATAGACAAGCTAGAACAAAGGTGGCCGTTAAGCAGGGTTTATTTCAATTCCTGAATTAGAATAAATTTGAATTAATGTACCAAAGAGGATGCAGATCTTTATTATTTTAATGTAAGGAAGTGTATTTAAAATAAAATGAAATTCAAACAATGATAGTAATTTGTAATTAGAAAAGCAAGGTTGGCTTGGCTTGCTTTCTGTCTGTGTTCAAAATAGTTTGAACTAAGTATGAGTGTTTATAGGCCTTATGGAAAGAGAGCGATAGAATGATGGATAAATGTGCGTTTACCAGCTGCTGTTGTCCAGTTGTGTGTCGTTCTCTCAGGATCTCTTCAGTCCTCTGTAGAACACCGTACTCTGCCTTCAGCTCAGCAATCTCCTGACGTTTTTTCTTATACGTGCTGCTCTTGCCACGCATCTTGGCCACATATCGCTTAAACTGAAACACAGACAGAAAAATCTAAACCTTAATTAAGACATTAAAAAAGGATGATAAAAACACAAAGAAAAACAACAGTAGAAAAGATTATAATAAAAATAGCCGACATTAAGGAAAACAATTTTTTATAGGCTGGTAAATACACAGACAAAATCCAGTGGGAAAAATACTCAAATAAATAGTCAATTCATATTTTTTCTATATCAAGATCAAGATGTGAAGGAACAATTCATATGAATGTACAAGGAATAACCATTCCCCCTTTTTCCTTCACTAGTTAGTTTTAAATGGTCCTGTGGTGTGACAAATGAGTTTTTAAAAACATTAGCACTCATGTAGTTTCTCAATTAATCATAGTTTAATTTTAGATCATTGAATCTGCATTCATAATTATTATACAACACGAAGTCAAATGCTGTTTGAAGTAGTTTTACATGAAGTATAGCATGGCACAAAGTAGGACAGTGCCAAAAGTAGGTATATTTCATGTCAACTAATATTCCAAAAATACAACAACAACAAAATCTTGTGAATTATACATCTTGAATAAGTAAAAAAAAAGAAAACTCCAATTTCATACAACAGAGTCAGAAGAATCTGCCAAAGAGTAAATGTGACTTTGGATATTTCAGAAACGAATCGATCAACACGGATCACAAACACAATGAGCCCTGGTCGAGTGACTGGTCTCATTAATGACTGCAAACAAAGCAAAGCTGTCATCTCACATGTGAAAATGGTATTTACACACACATCACCCGAGGTGCATGTGCATGTACGGGCTAAGGGATGCAACGAGACAAAGTCAGGGGAACATTGTGGCCTTGGCTCAGTCTCTGGTAAGGTGACAGGAAGGTGAGAATCTCTAGGAGAAAACAGCTCTGGGGAATGAGGGGGTGTGAAGAAGGGGCAAACCAGGGTACCACTGGGACATCTCAGTGGATCACAACAAAAAGAAACCTGAGCCTGCAGGCATGCAGCCAGAGGGGACAAAAAACATCTTCATCTGGCAGCTCACTGGCTCAGGCTATTCTTCTGTCAGTATTGCCAATGGCTATAAATGTTGAGAGGCACCAGAGAGCAAACTCAAAAATCACACAATGTGCCGTATGTCACTTGGGGCACGCAGAGATTGTGTATGAGAGTTAATGCTTTGTGTATTTTGGGACAGCAAGGGCAGACAAGGTTGGAGCAATTTGGGAGGGGAGCAGCAATAATGCTGTGCTGTGTTCTCAAGTTCCATCATCACAAACGATCAAAGCAGTAACACGAGCATTTAAATGCATTATTGCAGGTTCAATACAAGTTAAAGGATTAGTTCTCTTCAAAATGAAAATTTCCTGATATTGTACTCACCCCCATCTCATCCAAGATGTTCATGTCTTTCTTTCTTCAGTCGAAAAGAAAATAAGTTTTTTGAGGAAAACTTTCCAGGATTTTTTAGCTCTTTGGTCTTGGCCATGTTAGTAGTTGGATTCTTACTGATTGTATGGGGTGGACAGGTGTCTTTATGCAGCTAACGACCTCAAACAGGTGCATCTAATTTAGGATAATAAATGGAGTGGAGGTGGACATTTTAAAGGCAGACTAACAGGTCTTTGAGGGTCAGAATTCTAGCTGATAGACAGGTGTTCAAATACTTATTTTCAGCTGTATCATACAAATAAATAGTTAAAAAATCATATATTGTGATTTCTGGATATTTTTTTTTAGATTATGTCTCTCACAGTGGACATGCACCTACGATGACAATTTCAGACCTCTCCATGATTTCCAAGTGGGAGAACTTGCAAAATAGCAGGGTGTTCCAATACTTATTTTCCTCACTGTATATGCGATAGGAAACGATTCAGACAGTGTAAATATGTTTTCAGTTGAGTCGAATGAAGTCTGGGTTCACGATAGTTTCACGCGCACCGCAGCAGCACACACACATAGTCTAGACCAGAGCCGTTGACTACATACACGAGAGCGCAGCGCGGATCATATGCACGGGTCAGCGCAGACAACAAAACATATCGGACCCATTTAAATGCTGCACAGAATGCTGTATTTCAAGGAGATATGGAGGAGATTATGATGATAAACGGTTAGATTCGGAGGAAACAGAAAGGCTCTAGTCAAACTGTGGTAATAACGGAATGCTATCGGCTGTTTCAAAAAAGGGGAGGAGCTGATAACAGCTGGAGCCGTTTGAGGGGCAATTACGTCAACACATTGAATAATGCTGCGCGTTCCAAGGCACTTCAGTGGGCCTTTAAGGTCAAACGGCAGCATTTGTTATGTAATGCTGATTAGCACAAAAAAATATTTCTTCGTCCCTCATTTTCTTTATAAAAAGTTTACGCTGAGACACTTGCAATGGACAAGTACATAAGATATAAAAGAAGAAATGTGAAGCTTATACTTTCATCAATTTATGTATTATTTGAGCTGTTAATTTTTAAAAAACATTTTTTTAATGGTTTTAGGCTGTGGTCACACTAGATTTTTAGCATGCAAAATGTCTTTGGACACTGCAAGTTTTGTGATATGATGTCACACTCTGTTGCATCTTTTTTAAAAGCATACTGTAAATTCAAAATATAACATACTGTGTGTATACATATACTGCATGTGGCGAACAGCGAGGCTGAGGGACCGTGAGAGCAGGACGAGGCCGCGGTCATTAGTGATGATGAGCGCCAGTTGCGTGCCGTCGGCCTCGTGTCTCACGGAGGAGTGACGGGAGTATAAAGGAGGAGCGACAACAGTGAAACACAAGGCCGACGGCACGCAGCTGGCGCTCATCATCACTAATGACCGGGGCCTCTGCTCTCACGGTCCCTCAGCCTCGCTGCTCGCCACACTGTACATATTCTTTTAATGTGTCATCCTTCAGTTTGTATCACATCTTCAAGTGATATAAATTCGGAGTTCACCAAGCTTGAATTTACAAAGTTTGGTAACACTTTAGAATAATGGTCATTAGTTAACATTAGTTAACTACATTAGTTAACATTAACTAATAATGAACTGCACTTATAAAGCGTTTATTAATCTTTGTTAATGTTAATTTCAACATTTACTAATGAATTATTCAAATCTTGTTAGCATTAGTTAATGCACTGTGAACTAACATGAACAAACCATGAACAGCTGGATTTATATTAACTAACGTTAACAAAGATTAACAAATACAGTAACAAATGTACTGCTCATGGTTAGTTCATGTTAGTTAATACATTAAATAATGTTAACTAATGACCATTATTCTAAAGTGTTACCCATTCTAAAGGCCCGTTCACACAGAGGACAATAGCTATAAAGATAAAGATAACGTTAAAGATATCTTTCTCAATATTAATGAATAGCAGAGTTCACACCACAGCTTTAACGATAATGGCACAGAGAAACAATATCGTTGAAATCACTTACAGGATGACTTTTTTCCAGGTAATTGAAACATTGACAGCCAATCAGAATCTATCCTGCTGTAATGAACTCGAGCATTTAAAGCGGCAGACAAGCACGAGCTTAGAATGAACAGAACGATATTGTCCACTGGTGTGGACGCTAATATAGTTATCTTTATAGTTACAGTATATTTAAAGTTATCGTTCTTGGTGTGAACGGGCCTTAAGTTTGGTGAACTCTGAACTGTGAAAACGCATGGTAACGGAATTTTCACGCTAAAATCATGTTAACATGCATATCGTTTATGACTTGTGACTACACTATTTAAACAGTGAATATTTTAACGTTTACAGATTGGCTCCATTCACTTCCGTTGTACTGTAAAGCCAAAAGTATAATTCACTTGTCTAGCATGCAGCCCAGTTTTTGTGTCCGTACACAGCAAATGTACAAGTGATTCGCCTAAAAAGAATGGTCCACACACCAAACGTTTCAAATTATACTTTGAAAGGCTTGTACGCTCAACTGTAAGTGAGAAATTAAGTATACCTGAGCCTTATAACCCATCAGTGGACTGTGTTGATGAAAAAAAACGTAATGCGACCTGTCTATGAGCCTTGTCACATGGGCAAGGGAATTAAAGTGCTGCACTCAAACCTTTATTTTTGCTTTTTTTTTAAAGAAAAGGAGGGACAGGGAAATCTATCTAGTTAATTTGTGTCACAGATGGGTCTCCAACAGTCCAAAAGCCTCTCTTCCCTTCTTTTTCCTTGTATGTTGTGCCACAAGTTGACCAATGACCATACTTGGATTATGTCTATTTCAGCGGCTCAGACTTGCACATCTACGGACACACACTCCCTCTATACTTTCAGCTATCCATCACTTGGCTGCTACTGTTCACAGTTGGATGAGCCATGGACAGGAGTAAGTGTTATCGTGGGGAGGCTGATAAAATCGCAGGAAGTCTAGAATTGGGGGAGGGATGGTGGCTATTTTAGCCAGGGTGTCGCTCTATCTGCTCACCCTGCCAATATCTCAGCAGGGAATGGAACGTCTGCTTGTAAAAAAAATATGCAGACAGACAGCAAAAAGTGAGGACAGGATAGTTCACAGGTCTCAGAAACAGACACAGGCCTGTTCATCACTGACAGTTACCATGGGAGATATCCTGGGAAAAACCATTACAGCTCTGGCTCCGAGGCCAGTGTGAGAAAGCTCAGGCCAGCTGACGTAACTGTCACCTGCCCTATCGGAGCTGTGCTGCTTGAATTCACTGTTAGCAAAATTGGCTTTTTTTTTTAAATAAAACTTGGTTTTCTATTCAATAGAAATTCCATATTATGCCCTTTTTAAACTTGATTTTGTTTTTGGGGTCTACTAGAATATGTTTTCATGCTTGAATGTTCAAGACATTTTTCACATACTTTACACTGCAGCACATCTCTTTCCAGTCTGTCAGTAATCCCAAAGACTATAGAAACAGAAAGACGGTTCACTCCTATCATTTATGAATAGGTGAAACTACAACGCACAATATATGGCAGAATAGTCCCGCCTAAAGTAAATGAGCCAATCGCTGGTTGGTAAAGTCATTGCGTCACTGCAGCTGCTGTTAGAAGCACCGGTTCCCATAGAACGTTTTTGAGATTAGATGATTCCCCCATTCAAATAGATAGGACTTGTTCCAGAAATATCTGCCCGATGGCGTTGCAAATATGGCCGCAGAGTGAACACACTTTCCTTAAAATGGACTTTGGTAACGCTCTGAAAAGCATAATGTTCTCTAATTGGTCAGCTGGACTAGTGTGTTTTGAACGGTCAGCCACTTCACGTGAAACGCCCCTTATCTTAACCACGAGTTTCAACACACTATTAACGCAATTGAATTTTAACGGCATCTAGTGGCGAGGTTGTGAATTGCATCCCCAAACGCTCACCCCTCCCTTTCTGAGCACATAGAGAAGCTACGGTGGCTGACACAGGACAAAAATGTCATCGTCAGAGTGAGCAGAGAGTGACTAGCACTCTGTAGAGAGGTTTGTCCGTTTAGGGCTACTGTAGAAACATGACGACGATCAACACGTCCTCTTTCACTGTAAGGAGACCCGCGGTGTATGTAGATAGAAACGGCTCATTCTAAGGTAATAAAAACATAACGGTTCATTATGTAAGGTCTTTATACACCACTGAAAACATAGTTACGTATATTATATTGCATTTCTGTCAATAGATCCTCATAAATACTACACACTGCACCTTTAAGTTTTAATAAAATAAATATTGTAATATTTCTAAATAGAAACAGATAAACCCTGAAGCTCTTCTTTGTGCTGTGGATGGTGACTGTGTGTGTTCATTACCTCATCTCCACGGATCAGCTCCGCTCCGCCCCGCTCTTGTGCCTGACTGCTCTTCATGTTCAGTTCTCTTTCCACAGCTGCCAGCTCCTCACGGGCCTCCTGCAACTCCTCCACCTTGGTTTCCTTCTTATGGACTATAATAGCAGCCTAAAATCACAAATTCATTACATTTTACATTTCTTCTTCTTTTTTTTTTTTTTATAACTTTTTGCGGGTTTATTGACTCCCACATGAGGATTTTTTTTTTATTTAATTTTCAACCGGGATATAAATAAAATGTTCTAATATTTTTAAAATATAGATTTATATTCATAAAAAAGTTACAAAGAAAAAAATATTTAAGATTCTGCCCCATTTCTAGGTCATTAATAAAATAAGCAAATTTGGCATATTGATGCTGATAAACAAAATGTAATTATTCAATAACATAATGCAAAATAGAAGAATCCTCACTAATGGCATTGGGGGCCATTCACACATAA